>JAEIIJ010014975.1:0-12858 GCA_018904815.1 Drosophila ogumai | reverse complement strand
TTTCTCCCCCCACGAAAACAGGATTGCTACGGTAATGCTCAGCGATCTAGCCATGTCATTTTATACGTCCGTCTAATTCCTCAGTTTATAAGCTTTCTAAATGAAATCTTGCAGATAGTCTTCTTAATGCTCTCACAATTATATAAATCGGAACGGGCCGGATCGGACGACTATAGCTTTTTCTGTTATGGACAGATTAAACAATTTTTTAGAACAAAAAAAAAAAAAAAAGATTACTTTGCTGTTCTTCAACATATTTGCATCTATTTTGAGATATATGTAAGCATTTTGTATTATTTAAATTTAAAATCTTATGAAATTCGGACGACTATATCATATGAACTATCCGGAAATTAATCATGTTCGCCAAATACTCAAAATATGATTACTCGACTTTGAACTTGGTGTAAGTGCTTTGTTGAACCGATCGTTTTAGGCATTTAACATTTTTTTTCCGCAGATATTAGAAAAAGCGAACCAATTCCAGCTCATTAAAAATGTATGGCATTATATTAAAATTTGAAACTATTTAAAGGGAATTGAAATCCCTAAGCAGTTAATATATCGAAGAACTATATCGAACTTAAATTGTACTTATGAATACGATTTTTTCTTGAGAAATTTTGCCGTTGATAAAAAGAAAATCACATTTTTTAATAGATCCCAATAAAAACCATGTTGAGTCACCATGGACTTGACTTACAATTCTGGAAATTATTAAAGAACTTAATAAAAATTAAGTAAGGAAGCGTACTTCGGAAAGCCGGAGTTTCTATGCCCTTGCAGTTTGCAGGTACCCTAACTAACTAAATAAATACCTAAGTACCTAAATACCCTAACTCCTAAAATATGTATGTTATGGAGAATTAAATGAATATTCTTATACCCTTTCAGGGTATTATAAGTTTGTTAGAAGTTTACAACGCAGTCAAGGAGTCATTTATGACCCTCTAATGTTGATATATTCTTAATCAGCGTCCACAGCCGAGTCGATTTAGCGTCCGTTTCTGGGCAAACTAGTCCCTTAGTTTTGAAGTTATCTAAATGAAACTTTTCAGTAAGGTTTCTGGATACTCTCCTTAATATATGTCAGAACGGGCCAGATCGGCCGACTATATCATATATGGCTTATTTATCTGCAAAAATATCAAATAAATTGTCTGGAGAATAAATATTACTTCATTGTTTTTCAACTTTTTTTTTTCTTTTTTAAGAAATTTTAATTATTTTTAAATTTAATTTTGGGAAATTCGGATGACGATATACATATATAAAAAAATAATAGGAATTAAAATTAAGCGTAAAAGTTTTTTTTACCGAAGTCGACGACTGCATACCCTTCCAGTCTTATCAAAATGTAAATACGTAAAATGTTCTTATAATGAATTGCGTAAATATACATACCAAATAAATTTTAGCTAGAATAGTTAATTCAATTTAGTTAAATATAGTTTTGTTTTCTTTCGACAAAATACGAAATTTGTTTTCAAGTGTACGGGCCAACTGAGAGAAGAGCGGTCGTGATAAGGAGTACAAGTACCATTGAAATCCAATATCAATGCGAAATGTACACAGCGCTGGGAACCTTCGACGCGGTGGGTTCTCCGGTCCGAAGACCGTAGGCTGGAGACCGTAGACACTCCACCGGGCCAGAGGCAAGCGCCCGCCTCGAAGTCGACGGGCAGTCGCTACCGGCAGCTCGGCAGCGATCGTCGCACTCGCAGTTGCTCTCAGTCGCAGTCCCAGTCTCGGTCGCAGTCACCGCGAGCTAGTCACATTCATCGCGATCCCAAAGAAAACGTCAGCGCGACCCAGAGCGCTTTATAGACACCGAACAGAGCGCGGACGAGGCGGTTCGTTCGTGGTTCGCTGAGTCCGCTGCCATTGGTTCATGGGCTGCAGGGCTGCGCAGACTGACGGCCCCCTGAGTGACGGCTGCTGCCGCAATTCGCTAATTTCCCGCGAAGAAAATCGCCTTTGAACCCGGCCTGGGAAGTCGTGCGCGGTCTTTTCGAAAGTGCGCAATTCGTGTGACAGCCGAAAATAAATAGCAAACAGCCCACAGCATTCAGTGAGTGAGCACATGGCCCCAGAGATTGGGCGTGAAGTTTGATTAATCCGCGCAGAGCCAGAGACAAATGTACTGTCGGAACGGCCAGTGCCAAGTGTCAAGCGATCGGCTTGGGCCCACGCGATAAGAACGCCACTTGAGTGGGAATAGGTCCAGTCACAACAAGAACATAGAAACCCAAACAGAATCGCCAGCCGGGAGGCGGACAGCCACAATGCACACCTTCAAGCGCGGCTTCTTCTGCGCGGACCTGAGTCTGCGCTACCCCTACAAGGACTGCACGATCACGGTGCCGATGCTGCTGCTGATGATGCTGCTGCTGCCGATGCTCTTCGTGGCCGTGGTGGAGGTGATGCGCATCTGCAAGCGCTTCCGCACCAGGCTCTACCTGCGCAACCTGTGGCGCGCGGAGGCCACCTTCAGCTTCGGCTTCATCGCCACCTACCTGACCACGGAGCTGGCCAAGGACGCGGTGGGGCGCCTGAGGCCGCACTTCTACCACGGCTGCCTGCCCAGCCTGAGCGACGGCACCAGCTGCTCGGATCCCCAGAACGCTGGCCTCTACGTAGAGCACTTCCTATGCACCAACCGCAACCTCTCGGCGCGCCAGATCCGGGAGCTGCACGTGAGCTTCCCGAGCGCTCACAGCAGTCTGAGCTTCTACTCGATGCTGCTCCTGG
The DNA here is from genome assembly GCA_018904815.1 of Drosophila ogumai. Classification (NCBI taxonomy): domain Eukaryota; kingdom Metazoa; phylum Arthropoda; class Insecta; order Diptera; family Drosophilidae; genus Drosophila; species Drosophila ogumai. The sequence continues at coordinate 10,107 of JAEIIJ010014975.1, read as the reverse complement.
CTCTCTACGTGCACGGCGTGTGGCGGGGGCGAGGCGGCGTGCGGGTGCTGCGGCACGTCCTGCAGTTCCTGCTCCTGATGGCCGCCCTCTGTGTGTCACTAAGTCGCGTTGCCGACTACTGGCACCACTGGTCCGACGTCCTGGCTGGGGCCATCCTGGGCGCCATCTACGCCACCCTTACCGCCGTCTATGTGGGAGATCTGCTGCGCCGCCGACCTCGAGGCTCCTCCAGATGCCCGCCCCCGCTAGGTTACACCGCCTGCCAACACTTGCACCATCATCACCAGCTGATGGCAGAGAACAACAACTCGGCAGGCTCCGCCAAGGTGCATTTCCTGGCAACCACCGCCTCGGCCTCCATGACCACCACCACCCCGCTGGATGACATACACGATTCTGAGGACGAGGATTCGCGGGTCTCCGAGGACTCCCACGACTCCGAAGATTCCCATGACTCCCACAATGAGGACGTCGACGACGACGACGTCTACAAGCGGCCGGCAACACGCCCCTCTCCGCCTCCAAAAGACCTGGCCCATGTCGTCTAAGACAGCTGTGGAGCCACAAAGCTGAAAGGCGCGCGCAGGAGGGACTAATCAGGGACTTATCGGAGGCGGCTGCTATTTCGACTATTTTTCCATTTAGAAATCGACGCAAACAGAAATATGTGATAAGCGCGCGGCGCACTCTCTACCTGATATGCCACTGTCCACCCCTGCTCCTCCTCCACCTCCACCGCCGGCGATTTACGAAATCCGAGGCGAGCGGCGAGTGGCGTGCGGCGATCAATTGTGCAACGCACAGTGGGACCAGCCCGAGTTTGGAGATAGCTTTTCGGAGGCAATTTCAGAGACGGATTGAGCCACTGTATCTTTGCGCTGGCTACTGGTACTCCACACCCCACCACCCGCCATCCCGCCTGGCGCAGGCTCCGACTCCAACTGCAGTTTGTTTGTAAACAATGCCGCAGTCACGTCGCCGCCGCTGCCGCTTTTGAAGTGGGCAGCCCGCCAACGTGGAGCTCGCAGCGCTCCCAATCGGCTGCGACAATCTCTTGGCAGCGACGCCGGCTGCTCGACTGCACAGCTTTCTGGCCGATAATGCCATATAAATAATGAGGGGGAGCTTACGGCCCGGCCAGCGCTCGCATGCGAGGATGAGAGCGAGGCGCGAGATTTATGAACAAATCAATTGAGTCGAGTTTATTATTATTACTTGCTTTATGTTAATTATGTTTGGCTTAATCTAAGTGTTTGCTCTGCAGGCTGATTAAATATTTATTGCCCAAGTGATTTACGAGTTGGAATTTTTTAAGTTTCGGTCCGCGACATTCCAGGCGGATCACGCCCACAATTCCAGGAAGCCCCATTATCGAGGCAGGGTCTGGTGGCGACTTCTGGCGTGGATTGTCCGTAAACAAAGGCCAGATAACACTGCCTATCTGATAGATAGATAAATAAATATGTAATTGTGGCCATAATTCCACTCGAACACATTCCGGCTAGCAGAAAGCGAAGTAAAAAGACTTGGGGCCGACTAATTGTACAGGTCTCAGGCGTGTCCCGTATCTAATCGGAGCAATGTATTTCCTAATCGCAGAAATTGTTCCCTCCGCGGTCGCGCCCAAGATTCGCATGGTTCGTCGGGTGTCGGCTTCTTGGTCTTCATCTCCCTGGGAATTACTACTTGGCGCCTGTTTAGGCAGGTGAGTTGGAAGGGCGTGCTCCGCCTTATCGGCGGGATTAGAACGTAAAAAGGGTTCCTCGGATGGCAGAGAGACGGCTGGCAGGCCATCAATCATGCCTCCATCTGCAGCTACAGCCTTATTGATCGACCTTGTTCAATTAAACCGAATTTCGTCTATTTATAGGGCAGCATTTTTGCGCTCAATCTGCCGCTCAATGCGCGGCTTCCTGCCAGTGACCTCCACAAATCCATTTCGCGGCGACACCTCCCCGGCGCGCGGCGCTTCAATCAAGCGGCTTCCTCATTTATATTGATTTTCAATTTCGATTCTGCCGCCCACACAGCGCATTGGTATGCAAATAGGGGCACGATTGATGTCTTAAATTCGAGGCGCAATTGAGGCCCATTACCCAGTCACCTAGATATGCGAGGGATTCTTGGCGGATACAGATACCGAAGGCACTCTGCGCATCTGCCCTGCCTGGCCCCCTTTGAGCCGCATAACATACCTTCCAGCACAACAAAGGGAACCCGAGAAGGCAGAGTGCTTCTGCGGCAGATAGACCAGACCGCAACTACAAAAGAAAGCCATTGAAGTAAGCGCAAAACTAAAGCCGCGCAATTTATTTTTAAGCACACATATCGGAGGTAGCGCACAAGGAAGCCAAAACGAGGCAAGAAATCACTTTGCTAATACAAAACAATTGTGTGCAATCTTGCAGATACATCTTGAGGGGGACGCAGAGGAATAGGGCGGCACGGAGCACGGAGCACAGTGCATGCTGAGGCAGCTGCGTCTTACTTTCCTCCAATTACAATATCGATATTTTTGCCGTCTTACCTTTTCTCCAGCACGATATTTATAAATGCCAAAGATGCCGCAGCAGCCACAGTGGGCCGCACTGGTGTTGCTGAGCAGGCGGAAGTACTGGTCCCTTTCGGCTCTCCGCTCGCCTGGTTCGCCCCACTGTGCGCGCAGACTCCCTAGCACATCGGAGCATAGTTTGTCTCCGCTCCGCTATTGACATTTCCTCAAAAACTTTTCTCATCAATTCACGTCGCAGTGTGTGTGCCGGTACTTGTAAATACGACAACGTTTATTGTCATTCGAATTATTACAGCCATATGCGAGTGGCAGGCAATCCCAGGCGCACACAGAGCGAAAAACGAAGCGAAAATATAATATTTCGTAAATCAATTTATCAAACAAAATGACATATTAATCGAGATTTCAGGGAAATGCATTAATTGGAATAAAAAGAATGGTATTAAAAATGAATATTTCAGTAAATTTGCTTGAGTTTGTAAACATTCATGGCATTTCTATATATGATTTCTGCACCACCATATGTATATAATTGATTTTAGTGAGTTGTCTTGTTTCTATTGCTTAATAAAAATGTAATATGGCACTACACACAAGACGATTTCCTTTGCGTAAAAAAACACGTAGATATTTAAAGATTTTAAAAACATTTAACAGCTTCAAGACTATGTATCATCTTAATATTTAAATTCGAATGCCTAAGGTAACGTTTTATTTACCCCTCAAAAATACCAGATCTCTTAGCTAGATTTTTGTTCTGTGTATGCTAGGCCATCCCCACCCCGAGTCCGTCCATCTCCGGGACCCGGGTACCGGTGAAGGTAGACATCACAATGGTTGCCAGGGGAAAACCTGTTCCCTGCCTTGGCTTTTCTTTGCCCGCAACCTGGTGGGTGGCGGCAGGCGGTGGGAGGTTGGAGGTGTGGGGCTTGTCTTTCGTATTTTTTTGGCGTATGCGAAAATTTAACGAATCATGAAATACGATAATTGAACCATGCACAAGAGTTCGTCGTTGCCGTTGTCGTTGTCGGTGGCATCTTCAGCTTCAGCTCCATCTTCGTCAGCTCCATTGTTTGCCTGTGTGTGTGTGCAGCGCGCGTGTGTGTGGCATAATAAAATTTTATTGTAGCCAAAAGTTGGCTACCACTTTTTCCATGGCGCTGAGGCCGTAGTTTTCCGTTCCCCGTCCCCAGTCTTCCATCCCCCGAGTAATTGTTTGCGGTATGCGTTGCCTTTGGGCGGCTGCCACCCGCTGGCGAACCGGGAAAAGCGGGGAAAGAACTGACGGCGGGATAGGTGGCCTAAACGCCCACATAGTTGGAAATTAGCGTGACGCGTGGGCGGGCATTTCTGCCGCACGCGCAACAATGTCGCATCGTCATCATGGCGGTTCTTTGATTTCGCTTGCCAGTTACTTTTAGTTGGCAATTTAATGGCATACTTTCAGGCTGCCGATGGAATGGCCGTGGATCAGCTTCGAACCTTGTGGGACGACATCCGAGATCCGTCAGAAATAAAGATAGAAGTCAATGAATAAGTCAAGAAATCCATTCAAGGGATATTTATTGAATATGATAAGTTACTTTTAATCTATGCTTATATCGGATTGCATTCAAAAGTAAGGGGGTAGCTTAACATATTACTGGTAAACCCAGAGGCTAATCACCATTTTCTTGACGAATATTACTCGGTAGGCCGTAAATATATTTGCGGCAAAGCATAAAAAGCTTATCTAAAGAAAAATTCCAGTGAAGCACGAATTGGAACAGTTTGTTGTTCCATTTGTTGATTATTTTTCCTAATTTACGTTGCTTAGTTAACTATCTTTTCAGCTTAGCAGATATACTTTCGGGCGGAAGATAAGACCCAATAACCTTCATTCTCAGCAGCCTGGACCTATGCAACCACAAAGTAATTCGTCTAGCGAATCCGGTTGCGGGTGCCCTGTATGCTCTTCAGCTGCTTCTCCACCTCGCGCAGGTACTTCTCGGGCAGGCAGTTCTCCCGCATGGCAGCGATCTTGGCGCTGATCACCTGCTGGATATTCGCATCACGCTGCTTCTCCTGGTCGAGCCACTTCTGGACACGGCCGGCCTCCTGGTCGGCCAAGCGGCGGCGCTCCGCCTGCTTGTCGGTCATCTGCTGCCTCAAGTCCTTGCGGTATAGCTGTCGCTGGGCGTCGCGTTGCCGATCTAGTGCCTTCTGCTTGTCCTCCTCCTCTCGCATGCGGTCCATGACCTTGGCGAACTCCTCGCCGGCGTGGGCGATCTCCAGGGCCAGGCGGTGCTTCATCTCCTTGGCCTGCTGGGCACGCGACTCGAGAAGGTCTCGCTCTGTCTCCTGCCGCGCGATGACCGCCTCCTTCTCCCGCTGGCGGTACTCGCGCTCGACGCGGTCGCGTTCCTTCAAATACTTTAGCTCCTCGTTAGTCTGGCGAGTCTCAATGGCCTCCGCGGCCACCGTAAAGATGCGCTGCTGACGGCGCTCGAACTCCTTCTTGGCCAGACGCTGCAGCTCCTTTAACTGGCGCTCCTTCTCCTGCTTCTCGCGCATGTAGGCCATCACCCGCAGATCAGCTAGCCGCTCCTGCTCGCTCAGCATGGTCTTGAATACGTTGGACATGTCCCTGATGCGCTGCAGCTCCTCGCGGAAGCGCTGCTTGCGCATTTGTGCGAAGGAGCGCTGCTGCTCCTCCTGCTCGCGCAGCAGCTCAGAAGCCCGGCGAATGTCCTTGGCCTCGTCGGCCACCCGCTTAGCCTCCAGGTAGCGCAGGTTCTCCCGCTCGCTCAGCTGCTGTCGTATCTCCTGGGCGTACCGGCTCCGCTTCTCGGCCTCTTGGCGCTCGCGCTCGTCCTCTGCGGACAGAGCCTTCTGCGCCCGCTCGTTTACCATGCGCGCCAGTCGTTCGTCGTCCTCGCGCAGAGCCTTTGACAGGAGGTGCTTTTCCTGGATCTGCGCCTCCCGCACCGCCTTGCACTTGGCGTCGAGAATCATGCGATTGATCTGCTTCACCTCCTCCTCCTGCTCCTGGCGAGCCAAGAAGGCGCGGCTAAGAACCGAGTCCTTCTCCTTCAGAATCTCCTTGAGCAAGCTGGTCTTTGCTTCTCCAATTACCTCGCCGTTGCCTCTCGACTCGTCAATGGCCTTGAACCGCTTCCGCGTCTCCTCCACCATCTGTAACTGCTTGCGGTGCTCTTCCTCCTGTCGCTCGATTTCCTGCAGCTTCTCGCTCACGGTCGCTATCTTGCCCTGCTCCTTCAGGCGCCGCAGCTCACCGGCACGGAGCACCGCATGCTTGGTTCCCTGGTTGCGCTTTCGCTCCCGCTCGTTGCGTTTAAGCTGCTTCTGGTCGTAGGCCGCCGACTGGTCACAGGCCGGTCTCCTGAAGGAGACGTAGCCCATCCCCATTGGGGTGGAGGTGGAGGTGAAGGGCCGGAAGCCTCCGGCTGGTGGGCGGTAGGCAGCAGTCTGTGCCCGAGCCCGAGCCCTTAGCTCTTGGCACTTTTGCTGCATCTGCGACTCGGCGCTGACGAACCGTACATTGGAGGCGGAGAAGCAGGGCATCCTTGGTGGAATGATCGGGGTAATGAGGTGTGCGACAATCGCGCGAACAGACAAGGAGAACTATCTTCTCGCAGTGGCTTGTAGCTGCGTGGAGCCATCGAGAAAGCGACACCACTTGGCGTTGCTGGGCGACTCGTCCAGTGTGTTTGCATAACAAGCACCGGTAGCCTTGGCGGCGCGTGGAGTTGCTAGGCACAACCCCAAACGAAGTGCGAAACTATTTGAAAAACACTTTGGGTAACTACGGCTCCAACCACGGATGGACGGGGGATGGAGTGAAGTGGGTAGGGGAGGGGTTGCCAGAATAGAGATAGCGGGCTGAGCATCCGACAGCTTTGAATTGAAAAACGCTCTCCCGGAAGCGCTTCCCTATATTTGCTTGCTCCTGCTCTTATCTCTCCCGCACACTGGGCCACAAACATTTAAAGAGCCAGAGCCGGAGGGACCGAGTTCCTCCTGACCACCACTGAGGATCAAAAATGCAACCGAGCATAAATTTCGAGCTGGGCCGCAGTCCCCAATGATTTATGCCCCCTGCTCAAGGACAAAACGTCGCAAACACATCCCATCCTGCCGCCCCCAGCCCTATCCTGGCCAGTAAGGCTCAGACCGGACCGGTCGGTCCAATGATGTGTGTGAATGTGTGAAAGAAGCCAGCAATTATGCGGCATAGAAAAGCAATAAGCCAACAAAATTCACACATTGTGAACGGAGTCCAGAACTGGACATTTGAGATATCAGGGGAAATCCCGCTCTGGTACCCAACCATTCAGCTGTCCGCTGCGGCAGCATCCCTCCACACTCAGAAAAAGTTTGTACATTTTAGGGAATCGAAACCCTTAAAGAACTAAAAAAAACAGAACTAAAAATTATGCTGAATTTTACTTGATTTTGAGGTGAACCTATAGTCAGGCATTGGGTTGAGTAGAAAGTATATGAAGGTGGTGGCTTCCTTCTATCGTTTATATTTATATTTATAAGATACATATTCAAAATCGCTCATAGATCTCTTTTGGCGAAAAATGAAAAGCAGCAAGTTGATTTGTTGACATTAAAAATATCCCACATTGTATAACAGAATTCTGACTTGGAAATTTTAATACCACTTTTGTTTCAGTTATGCCAAAATGTTTATAATTTTTTTGAAATGTAGGCAAGTTGTCTTTGTCTGAAACTATATGTTTAACTTCTTACATTAAAACAAGTTTTTTCCGTAAATATACTCTATATTTTTTTTGGGTGCACCCATCCATCCATCTGGGACCAGGACGCCCACTGACCAGCGAGGCGTGTTGGAAAGTCTAAGCTGGCCAAAGTTTACGGCCACACATACAAATTAACTTGACCAAAGCAACAGACAGAGCCGGCGCCACGCCCACACGGGGCATGGAGGTATTCCGTATTCCGTATTCTGTATTCGGAGGAGGACTGGGGCTAGTTTCGGTGAGCATGGAAATCCGAAGCTGAAGCGGGCTCCAGTCATTTCTGCTGACTTTAATAAAAAGTTTTCCTTTTTCCCGTTGCTCACACTCACACACACACACACGCACACAAACTCTCTCCTATGTGAACTGCCTCGTTGCCTTCGCTTTTCAGCCCGCCTTCAGATGGCTCTTCTAGTTGGATGCATTGGGGCGTTAAAGTCAACTTAAGCTGGTTGGACTCAGATTCCGATTCGCCCACTGGGGGAATCCGCTGCCAGCAGCCAGTCCGCAAATGTAAATTGACATTTTCGAGTGCACGATTGAGCAAATGAACGTTTTTTTCCTCCTACGCTGACTCCGGCTACGGCCACCCAGCCGGATCCGGGGGTAATGGCAGTCAAGTTGTTGGATTAGCACCGTGAGCCTCCCAAGGAGATGGAGCCGGAGCCGGAGCCGGGAAGAGTCATGCATGGGCTTGATTATATGCAGGGCATTATTAGCCGGTCCGGGAAACGCATGGAGAAGGGACAGCCGGAGGGCGTCATTAGCATTCCTAAGTCCAAGCTCGGGCTGTAATTTATGCGCTCAAGTTGTGTTCCGGTTAAGTTTAGTCCGCCCCTTCGCAGCACGCCTTCGTCGTTAATTAAACCCTGTAAGTCGGCCTGTGGCCTGGGATTAGCTAGAGCCACGCATAGATTAAGTCTTCCCAGGATTCAAGCAAGTTTTTATCCCAGTCCGTAGCCGTGCAGGTGACTCTCCACATGAAGTCCCCAAAGAGGACTTTTGAGCGCTGTTACGGGACAACACAGCACTTGGTTCTTTAATCACATCAGAGTGCAGGCAAGACAAATGCTATTCTTGGGAAAATCTCGCAAAATCATCCGGCAAGACGGAGTCGAAGATGGCAACTGAAATTGACAGGGCTCAGACCGGAGCACAAAACTTTCTCCGTCCCAATATGCATTTACGGGAGTCTAATGCCACGTTACGCATACGCCATGTTGCGCCTCAGCAGCAGGGCGACTGTCAGGAGAAGGACCCGAAGGGCCCATTACAAAGCTTGAGGCCTTCAAATGCCTTTTGGCATATGATTCATTTGCGGTCCGTCGGGGAAACTTTTGCAGCAGACACACTCACATCCTCTCGCCTAGTGTTGACTTATTTGCATAATTCACGGAGGAGCGAGTAAGCTACTAGACACCACTTTGCCGGCTTCCTCCTTTATCTCGGGACTCCCAGCTCAGCTTAAAGCAATATTTGCCCTGACAGGCATTCGATTTCCGGTTGCATTTTCATAAACATGCTCGAGAGAGATTTTTTCAAACTTTGCATGAAATATTGATCGGCTGCCAGCTTTCAAGTTCAGCCCAGCCGTCGCTCCCGCCCCCGCCTGCCGTAGCAGGCAAAGCAATTTCATACAGTTTCCTGTCATCGTCTGAGGCCGGGCAGGACAAACAACCTCACATTTGTATCACAGGCAGGAGTCTCACACATGCACGGCCCTCGTCCTGGATTTTATTTTCGTGCATTTGCTCTTTTTATTTATTTGAATACATATTTCGTAGCCGGCCCGTTAAACTTATGCTTTGGTCAATTTTTTACACCAAATCCCAGCACTTTGCATCTTTTCGCACATTTTCATTGCAAATTAATTCGGGCCTTGCCATATATTTTACGGACAACCTTTTTGCCGCTCCTCGGTTGATTAATGTGTGGCATATTTCTGGGCCAGAGCTCACGCTAACCCAAATGCCATGATTGATTGATCCAAACGACACACAGAACTCTGCTCTGGATGGGCTTATTTACTTGAGCAGTTGCCCGGCAATCAGATCCAATCGAAAGTTCCCAATCAAGCCAATTACTCTGCCCCCCGAGGAGACGACTAATTAAAATGCTCAAGTACCGCTCGGGAAAAATATGATTTGGCTTGATTCGAGCTGTCCCCCTTTACTTACTGTCCATTAAGCACTCTGGCCCAGATCCACATGCCCTCTGGTTATGGAAATCTATCGAGACCCGCGTGGGAGGCTGGTGAGCTTCTTTCTTCTCCCATGAAGCAGCTCCTCCTTAAGCGGGATCGCGCCCAAAAATTCATTGGAATAAAACTGTATTCATTTCGCAAGGCGAACTCGTTCCTTCTCTGGGGAAGATTCGCTCGCACGGACAGCGCAAAAATATAATTTATATTTAATCCAGCACACAAACATGTCATTAAGGAGGCGGGGGGCTGGGGTCGCGGCTGGAATGGCCCAAAACCAAGGGCACACAGTGTGCCGCGTGTAAAAAAGAAATTTATGAAGACTGCAACAAAGAATTACGGTGTCTCTGCCGGGACACGGAATCCCCAACTGCCAGATGGCATTCGTTGGATGTCCCTTTGCCTTATTTATGGCAGCGTTGATAAGATGTCAGGCTCGGTGCCTCGCAGTGAGTCACTTGGTCCACATCCACCTCATCGATGTGCAATTTGTCATTAAAATCTGCGGCTCGTAATAGACTTGGCTATAAGTAATGGATAATTGCCCCGATTCGAATAGCCTGCCAGATGACTCACTGCGTTCGCAGAATTCGAATCAATTGAATCGATTTGAATTCATATTCATA
>JAEIIJ010014972.1:0-77482 GCA_018904815.1 Drosophila ogumai | reverse complement strand
TAATAATAATTTTAATATTTAATTTTTTAATAAATATGGCTTTTCAATAGCAACCATTCATTGGCAATAATTCGATTTGTTGCCCATTAAGAAGATCTAATATATCCGCATCATAGAGACTTTAAATATATATTTTTATATTACTATTTTTTACCAATCAAAGTAATTTTTTTAATTATATGAATCATTAATTTACTTTTCATAAGCAAATTTTGTTTTTTTTTTTTAAGAAAAAGAATTAAATACCGATACCAAACTTACCCTTCCCCAAAATCCTCCTGCAGAAGTCACAGGTCCTGGGTCTGGCAGACATATTCGAGGTGCCCCACTCGGCCATCCAAATAGGCCGCCTTCTGGGCGAAGGAGCTTTTGGTCGCGTCCACGAGGCCACCGCCAATAATTTGCGCCGGATGAGGGGCACTACCATTGTGGCCGTGAAGCAGTTGAAGCGTGAGTCCTTAAGACATGTCATTGGTAAGAACAAATAGTGATGGTGTGTGTGTGTGCATTTGTAGCCAATCCCAAGGCTGATGAAGTGGCTGAATTCCTGTCCGAGATCGAGATGCTCAAGGGCGTGGGCACGCACCACAATGTGGTGTGCTTCCTGGGCTGCTGCACCATCAAGCCGCCTTACCTGATGATTATGGAATATGTGGGTCAGGGCAACTTGGTAAATATGATATAATTATAATAATTATTAGTTACAATACAGTTTATATGGTATATGTACATTTTATGTAACAGCAAACTTATCTGCGCTCGTTGCGCAAGGAGGCCGGCAAGTTAAAGCTGCGAAATGCCAACTACACCAGCTGCAGGCCCATCTCGGCCAATAGCACATCCTCTCCCAAAGCGTCCAGCGTGAACTATATCGAATTGAAGGCCTCCAACCAGACCCTTGATGTGCAATCCACTGGTGACTCCAATTTGATTTCCACGAACGGCTGTGGCCCCTCGCAACCACCCCGTCGTGAGTTTGCCGAAAGTGTGTACCCTGAAAAGTTAATTAAAAGCGCGGTTTTAAGTTGGAATTTCTATAATTGCAGCCACCTACAGCATTGTGGAGGAGGAGGTGCCATTTGAGCACGTCCTGGACAACAAAGAGCTACATAATTTCGCGTTGCAAATAGCCAATGGAATGCGATTCCTGGAAGAGCAGGAAATAACACATCGGTAAGGAAATCGAAGGGACATTCACAGTACCCTGACAATGGGATTTAAAATGTAAAATTTTTCTTGCAGTGATCTCGCTGCTCGAAACGTACTGATTGACAGCGATAAGACCCTGAAAATATCCGATTTCGGGTTGTCGAGGCATGGAATATATACGAATACAAAGACGCGAAAGGTAAGTGGAGTTATATTTAATATTAAGATTACCAGAGCTCCTTCTCATTAATTATTAATTCATATTTTTTAATACGTTCTTTCTGAATTTTTCTTGATTTGTTTCTCAGCTCCCACTTAGGTGGCTGTCCATCGAGGCCATTCGCGACAATGTCTACTCGAGCAAGAGCGACGTCTGGGCGTACGGAGTGGTCCTGTGGGAGATTGGCACCCTGGGCGCCTCGCCCTATCCCACGATTAGCAACAGCGAGCTGATACCTTTCCTGCTGGCGGGTAACCGGCTGGAGAGGCCAGAGATCTGTACGCCTCAGGTGTACACCATCATGCTGCAGTGCTGGCTGGAGGACCCCGAGGAGCGGCCCACCTTCGATGCCCTGTACAAGGTGCTTCGTCCAAAGACCGCCTACGTTGATATCAATAGTCTCAGTGATGACTATGTCTTTCCTCCGATCAGCGAGAATAGGGAATAAATAGTAGTTCAGGCCTCTCAAAGCGATAATTCTTAAGAGTTTAGTTTAGCTATATATTTTGTTCTAAGTGTATTTTCCATACGCTAGTTCTTGACGTACAAATATCTCCGTCTGTGTGTGCCCAATACAGAGTTACAAATGTTTCGGATCAAAGTGTTTTATAATAAGTGTACATTTTACCTTAGATTTTAGCCTTTAGATTTTTCTCTGATCAATGTATAGATTATAGGATTTAAGGGAAATAAAAACAAAACCCAGAAGGCCGAAGCTTCTTCGCCTGCTGTATACGAACGTAATTTCAATGTGCTGTGAGTTTCAAGTTTAAAATCAGATTTTACTGTTACCGTTTATGCGTACTTTTGAAAGTATTAATAAAATTCAATAAGAGGATAATTACGTCATGCTGTTTTAATGTCGGACGCCGTAAATTTCATTCCAGGCAACAAACTGTTGGCAGTCCTCTGCCGAGACACTTTTCGATATGACTCGCAGAGCCTTGTTAAAGTCCTCCATTGTTACGGCGGGCAGCTACAACGGATATAACGTTTATAAATATAAAATAAATGCAGTAATACATCCATCCCAGTTATTACCTGATCTGGTTCAATGATTTCCATCTGATCGGCACTTAGCGACCGAAGAGGCGCCATCGAGGCATAGCGACAGAGGGTGTCCACATCCGCACCGGAGTAGCCTTCAGTGAGCTCTGCCAACTGTTCAACCTCGGACTGGTCTAGGCTATGTTTCACTTGCCTGATAATCTTCTTGATGATTTGCTGTCGTGCATCTCTTGTGGGCAGGGGAACGTACAGCCGGCGTACGAAGCGGCGGCGCACGGCCTCGTCCAACTCCTGTGGTCGGTTTGTGGCTCCAATTACCAAAATTCGAGTCTCCTCATTGCTGGCAGCACCGTCCAGATGAATGAGGAACTCGTTTTTCAGGCGCAGCGTGCTTTCGTTCTCATTACCGGATCGCTTTGACAGCAGGGAGTCCACCTCGTCAATGAAGATAATCTGGAAAGAATCGACAGGTGGTGAAATTTCCTTTTTCCTAGTAAAAACTCCTAACTGACCGCTGGCTGATGGGCAGCGGCCACCGCGAACAATGTCTTCACCAGCTTCTCGGCCTCGCCCACCCACTTGGAGGTGAGGCTAGACGGATTAATGCTGAAGAATTTGGCCTTTGCCTGGGAGGCAATACTCTTGGCGATAAGGGTTTTCCCGGTTCCCGGGGGACCAAATAGGAGCACCCCGCGCGGTGGACAGCGCACGCCAGTGAATAGGTCCGGACGTCGCAGTGGCATTATAATGGCTTCGAGGAATGTGGATTTCGCGGATTCCAGACCAGCAATATCGTCCCATCCTGAAATTGCAAAGCGCACAAACAGACTTTTACGAAAAATGCACAAAGGCATCGATTTACTTGCCGACATGCTTGAAATTATGCATGCTCTCTCCAAGAATTTGCTCAACCATCTTGGGATCCAGATGGGCCAGGGACGGAGGGATGTTGGCGCTGGTTCTATAGTGTAAAAATAAAATTGGATATGCAATGCATTGCTTGTTTTTGAGGAGAAGGCCAATACTCACGCGTTGCTGGTTGTTTGAGTCTGCCCAACGGGCGACACGAAGTTGGAGCTGACGGAACGCTTGCCACCCAGCGTCTTCTTCCTGAAGTTCATCATCTCGGAGGGTGCAGCCTCTGCAGACGCTGTTCTGCGAATCGCACCCTGCTCATTGTTTTTCTGCCAAAATACCTCTTAAACTTTGCTTTAAATCAAAGGTAAGTGAGCTTTGTGATTTACCTTTAATTCATTTAGGATGTACTGTTCCCGGGCTGTGCGAAAACCAAGGCCATTAGGCTCCGGGTTCGGCTGCTCGTCTTGTGTCCTGCAATCATCAGAAGTCATCCTCTTCGGTAGCGTGGGCGCTGTTTCCATTGAAGTTCTTGGTTTCGTTATTCCGGGTGAATAACCATTTGACTTTTCATGGAACGAAAAGCCCTGCAAGTCTTTGGTATTAAGTTCGTTCTGTCGGCAGCTTTCGTAGAAACCCCTGCAAATCGGCTCAAATGCACTTGGTTTCGGAAGGTTAAGCTCCGGATGACGATTTCCGGAAGTCGACCTTCGACTGCTGCCTATAAATTGCTGGCAGCGCTCAAGGCGATCTATTATTAAGTGCTCGGTGCTCTCGTCCTGGTGCATTTTATCCTGGTGTTCCCTCAACACTTCGTATCTGGTGGCGTCACTGAAGCCTCTATATGATGAATAAATGTAAAAAAGATGTATGTTTTCCAAAGTAAAAACATATAAACCTGGTTTGTTGGGCGAGGAGCAGTTTTTGTTTTCGCCAAGCGCACTGCCTGCGGGCGTTGGGGACATCCTTTGACTGCCAAACCGCTTCGTTAGCGGCGTACTGCCTGCTCCACAGCTCGCGGGACATGTGTGCTAAAAATACCCTCGTAATAAACGCAAATAATGTACAATTAAATTCCTGGTACAAACGTTCCCGGCAAGGAACAGCAGCAGCTGATTTTGTTATCGTTGGGTTTCATAGCAGTCAGCATTTCAATTAGCACGATCTCGATTAATGAGCTATCGATTGTTTTCTGTTGGCGGATTTTTGAGATTTAAATGTGTGCAGCCTACGTGATTAATTTACTTGAATGTTTTTCTGCCGGTACATGACATTTATGGTTTTTTGTGTAACAACACATTTACACAATCGTTTTTCAGTCGCTAATTAATTGGCTTTTAATTCCAGTACCGAGAAATCTGCGTTGTCCTTTGACTGAATTATTGCAATAAATATTTTAAACGCTGTTATATTCTCATTGTGTAACGTAGCCGGTTCCCTTTAATTTTTCGATTTCGCATTTACATGAGGGTTTTTGCCCTTCAGTGTACTTTTTTATGCTCAATTAATTCTCAATTGCATTTAATTGCCTCTCTCAGCTTCCAATTAAATTCTCTCAGAATCTTTGTCAGCGGTCGTGGGACACCCTAGTGCGCTGTCCGCCGGAGATTTCGCCATCAACACCAGTAGCAGCCAAGGCAGACGTCCCCGGATCTTATCGCCGAATCGCGGTCTGTATGCTCACGTTGGGCAAATATATACCCGCATATTGCTCATCTAAGCTGCCAACTATACGAAAACACGTCCGGACACAGTCTCCGGTCGTGAATGGCCTGGGGAGTTCAACTGGTGGCGCATAGGACCGGTCGCTTATCTCCGTGGCGACCGCCAGATAACGGCGCCCATTCCGCAGCCATAAATACCCCACAGCACCCACTAACGGATTCTCAGTTTAGCGGTCAGTGCAGTGGGAGTTGCAAGTGATTCCACTCAACCGAGGAGCCACCATCGAAGAGCATCATTACTATATAAATACTGGGATTAAGGACAAGCTCAGATCATGTGCTTGCCAAAGCGAGTGGGTGGCCCGGCCATCCAGAGCATTGCCACGGCAATAGGTGAGTATGAAATGCAATTAATTAATATTTGATATTTTGTATTAACAGTTTTGTTAAGTTTTCTCTTACAAAATAAATATATAGATTTAAAATTTATGATATTCTATAATATAATGTATGAGATAAGTAGGTATCCCCTAGGTTATATATAAGCTGAAGATAGTTTTAAATATTTAAGATTATCCATAATATACAATTAAAACAGAAATAGAAAGACAATAAGGTATCCTCTATGTTCTATATAAGCTAAAGGTAGATTTAAACAATTATGAGGATCTATAATATAAACAATTTTAAATAGAAATAACTAGGATAAGTATTCTCTATGTTTTATGTAACCTGAAACTAGATTTAAATATTTATTATGAATATCCAAGGTAAGTTCTAAATTAAATATAAGCTGACGTTAGATTTAAACATATATGTATGTTTATCCATAAAATATATAATTAATATAAGAAATGTCTAAGATAAGTCGGTATCTATAGATAGAAGGTATATTTAAGCATTTAATATTCCATAATATAAACAATTTAAAATATAAACAACTAAGATAAGTAGATATTTTTAGGTTCTATAAAGTAACAACTAACTAATACCTAATAATATTATGTACTTGTTAAAAAAAGGGTTAATATGTTTGTAATTACATTAAGATACCTTTTATATATTGTCTGCCTCATTATCAACCTTTGCAGGCAATATTCTCTGCTTCAACTTTGGCCTGATGTTTGGCATTACACCCGCCCACATGACACTCTATGAGTCCGACTTAAAAACACCTTTAAATATGGCCACGGATCCTGCGGGAACTGCATGGCTGACGGGTTACCTCTTCCTCAGCGCCGCCATTGGAGCTCTGTGTTCCGGAGTGCTGGCCCTGCGAATTGGTCCCAAATCAGTGCTACTTTGCGCTGGTCTCCTCCAAATCGTAAGTCAACAAAAAAATTGAATGAATTAACTTTTGCTATGCTATGAATTAATGAACAGTTTTTATTCAAAATGCAGCCAGTAATTAATCAGCTTTAATTTATTTCTGTGGCTTATCCAAACAAAAGCAGATTGAAAAAAAAAAAACAGCTGATTTACTAAGCGTGCTATTAGAAATTTTTAATGAATTTTTTATGATTTATTGATTGCCTCTTTGACTAATTATTATTGAAGAATTCAAAGAACTAACTAAAATATGCAAATTAAATTCATTTAAATTAGTAAAATACTTACATAATCTCTATTCGCAGACTGGCTGGTTCTGCATCCACTTTGGCTACGATATCATTCATATCTACGCCTCCCGTCTGTTTGCGGGCGTGTCTGCGGGCGCCTCCTTTGTCGTCCTGCCCATTTTCATCAATGAAATCGCGGAAACGCGCGAGAAGGCGGCCAGACTGACGTTTACCATCGAACTGTGGCGCACCCTGGGCATTCTGGCGGGCTTTGTACTTGGCTTCTATGTGCCCTATGACATGGTCAACATTGTGGGCTGTGCGGTGTCCTTTGTCTTTACAATGACCTTCCCCTTTGTCCAGGAGAGTCCGCACTACTATCTGCGAAAGAACAATATCCCGTGTCTGGAGAAGTCCCTGCGCTGGTATCGCGGTATCAGGGACATCGACGATCGCGATAAACCGGAGTACCTCAGCGAACTGGCCGATTTCAAGGCCGAGCTGCATAGCAAGGACAAGAATGTCGGCTCCGCGCCCATGTCGCAGAGCTACATAGTGAGGCTGACGTTTGTCAGCTTCCTGCTGACAGTCTGCGCCAAGTTGAGCGGTGTCTTTGTTGAGCTTAATTACGCCTCGGACTTTTTGGGACGCACTGGATACTCCACGGAAACCAATTACATCGTTTTGGCCAGCGCCCAGTGCTTCGGGGCTCTTTTCGCCCGTCTCTTCGGTCCCCATTTGCCGCGCAAGGTGAGTTACATCAAGCCAAGGAACATTGTTTGAAATATTACTAAAGCTTTTTTGAATTTCTTGTAGTCATAAGTCGTTAATAATTGTCTCAGTGCAGATACTTAATAACCTTGCTAACTAACTAACTTGCAGCTCCTCCTGTGCCTCTCCTCGCTGCTCTCGGCGGCAGCTGTTATAACGCTGGCATTTTTTAAAACTTATGGCAGCTCGTGGCTTCTGGGAAGTTGGGCAGATCGATACCTTCCCATTGTCCTGCTCGCGTGCCAGCTCGCCTTTGTTAGCTTTGGCCTTTATCCATTGGCCGCTGTGGTTAGCAGCGAAGTGCTGCCAACCAAGGTAAGCTGATTTGAATAATCCATCTTCGCTGATTTCATTCGGGGAATTGCTCCCCTACATTACATTTGCAGCTTCATGACTTACTGTACTCCCTGGCATCTGCCTTCTCCTGGCTGCTGCTCTTTGGCATGATAGAGGTAAGTGCTCAGTGAAAATCTGTCTAGGAAATAATACCATTCAAGTGTGGCATGCTTTTAGGCTTTCAACGCTGTAAAAGCCACTATCGCCCCGGGATTGGTACTGTACCTGTGGGTCTTTGCTGGCGCCTCTATATTTGTGGGCTTGATTTCGCTGCCCCTTTTGCCGGAAACGCGAAACCGACGCCCTTCGGCGGTGCAACGGGAACTGGGTTACGTGGACGATGGCGGAGTGGCCAAGGGATCGGCGGTGACCAATGGCCACATCGCCACGCACATCTGAAATGCTCGAGTACTTAAAACTTACAACGACTCCTAGTTCTACGCTTGTAATTAGTTAATTAGTTTTACCACGTCCTATGGCACTCATTAATAAATAAAAAAAAAATTAATTTTATTACAGAATTCGTGGGTTTTATTTAAGCATTTATTTTGTTTTAAGGATAGTCAATGAAATTAGTTTAATAAAAAATCTACTCTCAAAAGTATGCCTTAAAATATTTACACTTCGCGGTAAAGTCCAGCACAGGATTACTCATCCGGCTGGCAACGGTGAGATCCGGAAACCCACAAAGAATTATGTCGCGCACGTCACTTAAGTTATAAACCACGACTTTATCTTTTAGCCCGAATCTTGGCTGTTTGGCAGCGGGTCATAGAAGTCTGTCCTCGTATCTAATCTTGCTTATACTCTGCAAACAATATTACCCTCATCATGAATAATTTCCGATAAAAGTTACGAGAGGTGGTGTCTACTGTGCAATCAGCTGCCAGAAGTCTAGAAAGATATTCTTATGAAATTGCTCAAGTACAAATATCTGTAAAGCATGTTTATTTCATATTTTCAACTAATACAAAAAAAAAAAAAAAACAAATTGATTGAAAACAAATTTGCCTGGCAAAGTTTTGTTTTGTATTTCGCCAGATTTGGGATTAGGCTCTAAGCGATGAGTTTTAAGTACCAGAAAACTCTTTTATTTATTACACGGTAAAATTTATGCCATTACTTTAAATCTTGACTTTCGTATAAAGCGAATATGTCCTGTATCTTACACACGTGGTGATTTCTGGCAGGCTACTAAAATCTGGATATCTGGTTAAGATGCTGGCTTGTGATCTACTCGTGCCGCACTTTTTTCACTATATTTATTTTTATATAAATAATCAGATAACATGTATTTTGAAAATTAATGGCTTTAACTATTATAACAACTTTGCCATAATAAAAGAAAATGAGTTGGCAGAAATTTTTAAGTAATTATATAGGTATGTCTCTCGCAAATATTAGGAAAACCGAAATTAAAACTAATAGTTGGTTAATATAAAATTATTATCATCAGTTGGATCTTTTAAAAGCGATATTGGAGGACTTACCCATTATTCTATTTTTTACAAATGTTGTTATTTATTGTTAATGCAATTAAAATATTACAATCTATATTATGCTTTTTTTACAATTAAAATATTAGTAGGAAATATTCAAGATAATTTATAATTACCACTTCTTTGTGGCAAGGTCATTTTCCCAGTGCAAAAACCGACTATGAGCTAAGATTATTAATGAACCTGAGCTCCGCGTCAGTCGGAGATATTCCTGATCACTCATCCGCCGGCGACACCACGCATCACTTTCGCATGGCAAAGAATCCCCTTTTAATTCGTTCCCGGCGCCAACTAATCCTGATTTACGCTTTCAGGGGATGAGTTGGCCCGTATATATGGTCAAAATGCGCGACTTTTGTGTGGGGCAGGTATCTTCCCGTACAAATATTTGCTCGTCTAAAGCTTAATTTACGATTGCCATTATTTAGACGCCGCTCTCTCTGTTCTGAGAGTTCCTGAAGCTGCCCGAGAGTAACCACTTCTCCCCTTGCGAACTCTGCTTCTCTGCTGTATCGAACTCATATCAAATCAGGAAAAAACAAACAAAAAACTATATAAAATATAAATAATTGTAATCGGCAACAACAAATTTGCATTAACACCCTGGGGCAATAATTAACTATTCTCCGACGCCACTGTGACAGTGGATTTGCTTTGCTCTCGTTTTTTTCAGAGCATAATGAGGCAGTGATAACGGTCTATAATCTACGTGGTTCTGTTCCGCTCAGTTCGTGTAAGCTCGTTTACGATCTAATGCAATATATATAAATGTTATCATCCAGCCACTGGTCTCGCTTAGTTAAACGCGAACGCTTACGGACCCGCGACCGCCACGGATCCGGTTAACAGAGTTAATTAATCGGAGGACTCGTCAGGCTTTGAAACAACTGTTAAGCAAAAAAAAGTTGAAAAGCTCCAGCAAAATGAGTTCCACCGGCAGTGCAAAATACCAATACCTGGCTGCCATAAGTGGTTAGTGGTAAATCAGAGGAAACCACAAATATTAATCGAACTTTTCCAAATGAAACGATTTTTCTACCATATTAAAAATTCTTGTGAAGTTACAACCAAAATTAATTTGTGTGGAATTAGTTGGATTATTTGCGCTTATGTATTAAAATTCAAAATCGCGCAGGAAATTTTCAAATTAAATACAACCTTGAAAACTTGCGAAATTTTAATAATAAAAAGAATTTTTCAATACAAGCAACTAATTAAAATCCAACCAACAAATCAATTAAATAAATACATATATATTTTTTGTCAATTATCCTCTCAGTAAATATTATTACCATATCATATGGCGCATTTTGCGGTTGGCCCTCGGCCAGTTTTCTGGAACTGACATCAGAGAAAAGTCCACTGGAAACGGGACCTTTGACTAAACAGGATCAGGGCTGGGTGGCGGCGACTATTTGTTTGGGAGGCTTATTCGGAACAATTGTGTTCACCTGGCTGGCGGATAAAATTGGGCGGAAATGGAGCATTCTTTGGATGGCCCTACCGAACTTGGTAATGCATTATTCTATTTACATAATTAACGGATATTTTTACAAAGGAATTTTATTACAATATTAGCTTGGGTGGATCATCATACCATACGCACGCAACCCGACGCATTTAATTATAGCCAGATTTATAGGAGGAGCTGCTGGCGGAGGAATATTTACAGTGGTTCCTATTTATATAGCCGAGTTGGCTGCCGACAGGTGAAAAATTATTATTATTAGGAAGTGGAAAGTTAATTAAAAATAACAATAATATTTTTAATTATTATTTCCCAGTGTTCGTGGCGTTTTGGGTACCTTTTTGGTTTTGACTTGCAACGTTGGAGTGCTCCTGGCCTTTGTCCTGGGCTACTATTTCGACTACGCCACTGTTTCTTGGATTGTCTCCACCTTATCCTTTGTGTTCGTGGGCTGCTTCTGGTTTATGCCAGAGACCCCGCAGTACCTGGCCAAGCTCAAGAGGGTGGAGGCAGCGGAGCACTCGCTGCGCTACTATCGCAACATACGATCCAATCCCGCCAAGGAGCTCAGCGAGGAACTGCAACTGGAGCTGCAGAAGCTGCAGCCCACAGGAAAAGTTACGGATGGAGACGATAATGGTGATGATGAGGATACCAAGGGTGTGACCTGGGCAGATTTTGGTAAGAATAAACAATTAATAGTTAAAGGAAAATAGTTAGGAAATCGACGAAGGAGTAAGCCATATAAATTTATAAAAAATAAAAAAACAAAAGAGGGAAATTTTCTTCTGCTACCACACTGCGTATACGTAATAATAATAATTTCTCTTTTCCAGCTGAGTCCAAGACGAGGAAGGCCTTCTTCATCGGCCTCGTACTGATAATGTTCAACCAGCTGTGCGGATGCTTCGCCATGCTGAACTACACGGCAGTCATCTTCGAGCAGGCTGGCGCCAGTATGCCCCCCACAATGGCAGCCATTATTGTGGGAGCCATCCAGCTGCTCGGAAGCTATGCATCCACGCTCCTGGTAGAGCGACTTGGCCGTAAGATACTCCTCCTGTTGTCGGCCCTGGGCATTGCCTTTGGCCAGAGTGCCATGGGCACCTACAGCTACTTGAAGTTGCTGCATTACCCGGTGGAGTCATTCAGCTGGGTGCCCATTGCTGGCTTCTCCTTTATGATTTTCCTGGCTGCCTGTGGACTGCTCACCCTGCCCTTCCTGGTTATATCGGAGATTTTGCCCCCGAAAATTAGGAGTACGGCTAGCATGATGTTGATGTCGGTGCTCTGGTTGATTTCCACATGCACCATTAAGGTGAATTCAGATGATAATTTTCATGTATTTATATTTATATATTTACATATGCTTATTTATCCACAGATGATGCCCATTTTCACTGCTTCTCTGGGAATGCATGGAACCGTCTATATGTTTGCTAGTTTGTCCTTCGCAGCCGCTCTTTTCATTGCTATCTTTATTCCCGAAACCAAGGGAAAGACAGTTGAGGCAATTTTGGCCAGCCTCTAGTATTAAAATATTTATTTAAATCGACTTGTTATTGTTGTCAATAAAATCTCAAAGGAAATCAATGTTGTCCAAGGAGGTAATAATATATAAAAAACCATAAAGCCATAAGCCATAGATGTCTTGATTGTTGTTGAGAAAAGTCCCACAACAATGAATATGAATTGTGCCTGTGCAAACACCTTGATCTTCCCTAGTTATCGCCTTGGGACAGATCTTTTTGACAATGAAAACTCTTTGATAAGATAAGAACTCTGGGAATACGTTCATTTCTAAGACAAAGGCTGGTTACTGAATGTTGTAAGTAAATGAAATGGGTATTAGGTGTGCATTTACACCCGGGATATTTTATTATTATTTTGAAATACAAGAAATTAATTTTTATGGATTCCCGAAGGTAGCTCCCTTTTGTTACATTTTTCTATAAGTGAATTTAAAAGTTAAAAAATAGTAGAAGAGGCTGTATCCTATTTAATAAATTATAATAATATTATTAATATAAATTTAAACAACTTTTTAAAAAAGCTGCCTAACTCTCCATAAGGTTGGTGCTCAGACTAACTATTTCTGATGGTCTTAAAAAATAACAACAAGAGTAGTCTACTTCTGGGAAATTAAACAATCTCTTTAAGTTTGTGGCAAACTCAACAATCTTTGAAACTCCTCCTTATCTCGTAAACGCCCCTTTTTTTTGTTGCCTATATATTTAGCTTATTTGCGAAATGACTGTCGCCAACAGGAATAAAAAGATCACCCAGACTGTATTATCTTTTTGTTTATGTTAAAGTTTGGCGACTAGGAAATTATCTTTACTATGCAAACATATAGCAAATTGATAAGACTCTTGAGTAACCAGATATTTGAGGTGTGAAGCTTACAGTTCTCATGGAGGTTTGCTATATCCTTGAAAATGCAAAATTTGGTCTAGTTTTGAAAATTCCTGACCTGTATACAAAAAAAGAAATTAAATAAAGATAATAACTTGAATCAATGTTCAAGGCCACAACTCGCCTCTTGGCTTTTAAGTGAAAATCAATAAGGAAAGCCTGGCTGCATTCGAAGCTGGGACGGGGAAGTTTGTCGTCGCCTTCTGCTTGGCAAGAGCTCAAAGAATGTTTTGCATTAAGCAGTAAGTTGTCCAATTAATAATTTCCAGATATTAAAATAAATATTTAAACAAGAGTTGTAAATAAAATATTTAAGATAATTTTCTTATCTTTACCTCTATAAAATTCGCTTGAAACCAACTTAAGTGATTTTACTCTAGGTCTATAGCATACTTTAGAGCACTGCAAAATAGTTTTTGGCCTCTGTCAGTCATATTCAAGCATTCCCTACTTTAACTCTATTAGAGCTAACTTAATGTTCTTAAGTGCTTTCAGACTCTTTACTGGAATATTTTCACTTTCGCCCTAATCCAAAAAGATCCCTGTTGAGTCTGGACCAACACCGTAACAGCGTTAGCCCCCGAGGAAAACAGACGAGCCCCTTTTTTGGCCCTCACGTGGGGAGGGTAAACACTGCAATTATGTGTTTGGATTGTGAAATATCTTTTGCGCCATAACAAGGAAATAAAAGAATAGGCTAACCTGGCATACAATTCGCTTCAGCTCCTCTTGGCTATCTTTACAATGTAATTTGTTACGTTTCACACACTTTTGTGTGCTCCAAAAATCCCAAGAGGCAACGATATAGACAGCAGACCAATTATCTCTGCTATTGCGGATATAAAGTTTACGGATGGATATATTTCGAGAGCTTTTGGCTTCACTTGGTTCGCCTGGATTTTATACAAACGCGCTTTCGCATTTGGTGCGGAGCATTTGAGGCCAGCTGACACAGTCCCCTTGTGGCAATGACCAAGTTTTTTCAGAGCTCCCTGCTGCAGCAAAAAACACGCTATCAGCTTTTGGCCACGGTCATTGGTAAGAAGATATTAATGTTTTACGAATTTAACCACAAAAAAGGCACACAATATTGCAGTCAACATCATAACCTTTGGCCATGGCGTCGGTGTGGGTTGGCTCTCTCCGACACTAACAAAAATTCAAAAGCCCGACTCACCGCTGGAATTCACAGTTAATCTCGCTGAAATATCCTGGCTGGGATCAATGTTGGGCCTGGGAAGCCTGTGCGGCAACCTGACTATCGCGTTATTAATTGAGCGTGCTGGCAGGAAGTTCTGTCTGTATCTGATGGCAGTGCCCTATGCGGTGGGTAATCCCTCTTTAATGGCTTAAAGTCCATAAAGAATTTATGCCTATTTTCTCTGGCAGTGCCTGTGGGTGTTGATTTACTGCGCATCGAACGTTTATTTTCTGTATGCAGCCCGATTTTTATGCGGATTTACCGGAGGAGCGGGATATGTGGTCGTGCCCATTTTTATCAGCGAAGTTGCCGACAGCGGGTGAGGTTTTTCTGAGGGAAAAATGTGAAAAATATTCACTTCCGATTTCCATAGCATTCGAGGCGCTCTCACTTCCATGGTGATGTTATCCGTCGACTTGGGAATACTGGCTGGCTATATACTCAGCACATATCTGGCCTACCACTTAGTACCCTTCTTGGGCATTATCTTTCCCGTGTCCTATTTTATTGCCAATCTGATGCTGCCAGAAACAGCGCCGTATCTATTAAAGAGAAGCCAGCTAGGTGCAGCTGAGAGTTCGTATAGATATTACAGAAATCAGCGGGATGCAAGGTCCGAACAATCATCCAAGCAAGATTTCGAGGAGCTCCGTACCGCAGTCCTGGCTCAGCAGACAAGGAACTCTTCTCCACTGAGTTACAAGGATCTAAGTGAGTTGAATTCTTACACAAATGAGTTCCTAACGATTTAAAAATCAATTCAAATTTCATATTTTTATGTTTTAAAGTTACCAAACCCGCCCTCAAAGGCTTTGCAGCCTCGTGTGTCCTCAGTTTGGGCTACCAGTTCAGTGGGGTCTTCAGCTTCATCAACTACATGTCGGACATATTCAAGGCATCAGGTTCCATTGTTGATGTCAACACTGCCACCATCATCATTGGAATAGTGCAAATCGTGGGAGTTTATACCTCAACCATTTTCGTGGACATCGTGGGCCGACGTCTGCTGATGTTGCTCTCAACTTTTGGAGTGGGAATCGGTTGCATTGCCTTTGGCTGCTTCACGTACTTTGCCCAGTTTCACGATCTCAGCGCCTACAACTGGCTGCCCTTGGTGTTGATGATATTCATTTGTTATGTGGCCAACATTGGACTGATCGGAATCTTCTTCCTGGTGCTGGTGGAACTCTTTCCAGTGAAGGTACCTAAGACTCTTAATAAATTTATTTCTTTTATGATCCTTTGCTTATTTCCTTTCAGATTCGTTCCTTGGCCACCTCTATTTCTGTGATATTCTTGAGCCTTCTGGTCTTTGGAACCTTGAAGTTGTTCCCGCTCATGTTGCACTACTGGGGCATTTCGCTAACCATGTGGTTTTCCGCCGGCTCCGCCCTTCTCACCTTCCTATACTTCTGGCTGTTTCTCCAGGAAACTAAAGGGAAGTCAATGATTGAGGATTAAGAAGTCAAAGGTGTGCTTGAAAAAATCTATAAAATAAAATAAATAAATAAATGTGAATTAAGAAATTATGTATATTCGACCTTCAATAAAATTAAAATGTTTCTGAAACCTTAAATTGAAACCACTTCTTTTATTTATTTAAAAAGGAATAGAATTTTTTGTTGAATAAAATATTTTTGAAATAAAATCTGAATATGTGCAAAACATTTTTGATATAGACTTGTTACTATATATGAATCTTTCGAGAAGAACTACAAACGAATTGGGCGCCTCTTTGGAAATTATAAAGATAACCAAATCAAACTTGGCGTTCGCTCTTTAATAAACCGCAAACCTTAAAAATCAGCTGTTTTTTAAGGGTACTTAAAAGCTCCCCGGCAATTTAGGATTTACTTTATAACGTCTGAGGTCCAGGTGTTCGGGTTGACTATCTCAATATACTGGGGAAGCTCTCAAGAGGCGGATCTAGTGATAAGATCACTGTTTACATGATGAAAGTAAAACAGATTGTAATTAAACTAATTCGGTAAACTTGTTAATTGATTTTTATTTTTTATTTGTTTAGATGAAACCTCAAACTATACATCTGGTGAAATTAGTCCGCCAAACTAAAGTGATTTATGTCTGTAAGAAATGTAAATATTTTACGAAGCTTTCGGGCTATCTGGTTTAGATAAACAGACCAAAATGGTACTTAAGTGGGGGCTCAGACGGCAGACGACAATATTATTTAGAAGAGATTGCACAGTCATGACGTTCTTAGACAATCCCAATTGTCTGCTGAGTCGCAGGAATCGCGTCCAATTCCTGGTGACCCTGCTTGGTAAGGTCCTTCAGAGGAAGGAAGCTATGAGTGTTATTTTAGTGTTATTCTTCTCACAGTGAATATCGCTCCATTTGCCCATGGCCTGGGCATAGGTTGGATGTCGCCGATAATGCGGGATCTTACCACCGATCAGTCGCCCCTCGACTTTCCCGTGCTGGTGGAGGACGTCTCCTGGATAGGATCTCTGGTTGGCATAGGAGCCATGATTGGCAACATTCTGGCTGGCACTTTAATGAATCGCATCGGCCGAAAGCCGGTCATGTTCGGCCTTGCATTTCCCGCCTTGGTAAAGAAGCCTCCACACACGTGGAGATCTATTTCACTGAGTTGTTGTACATTTTCCAGATCTTTTGGAGCCTTGTTTACTTTGTCGAGAGTGTGGAGTACCTGTACGTGGGGCGTCTGATGGCCGGACTAACCAATGGTGCCTTCTACGTTGTCCTTCCGACCTTCCTGAGCGAGATCGCGGATGACAAGTGAGTAAAGTGAGTGAAGTGATCTAGGCTGTGATGTAACATTTTAATTTTGTACAGCATTCGCGGTCGTCTTGGTTCCATGATTCTCTTGACGGTGAACACGGGGGTCCTTACGGGGTACATAGTATCCTCTCACTTTGATTACTTTGCGGCGCCTCCTTTTATAATTGCCGTGCCCGTTTGCTATATAATCGGCAATTTCCTATTTCCGGAGACCCCAATTCATCTCATACGAAAGGGAAAATTCCAGGAGGCCAAAGAATCCTTTCAGTTCTACAAGAATATTCGCAGGGATGATATCAAGGCTGAAAGTGAATTCGAGGACCTGAAGCTAAAAGTGGTAAAAGCGGAGGCCGAGCAGGCCAAGTCCTTTGACTACAGGGATTTCAGTGAGTGTGAATTAATTTCAATTTAGTTCTTAACTAACTTATTGTAAATATTTGATTACCTTTTTAGTTACCAAGCCCGCTTTCAAGGCCTATGCCTCGGGGGCTGTTGTGCTCATCGCTAACCAGTTCAGTGCCAGCTTCTGTGTCTCTTCCTATTTGTCAACCATTTTTGCTGCCTCGCACACTACCCTGGACATGACCATGTGCACCATTGTCATAGGATCTGTCCAGATCGTGGGCACCTATGCCACCACCTTGCTGTGCGACAAATACGGGCGCAGGATCCTCATGCTGGTCTCATCCTCCGGCGCTGCCATTTGCCTGGCGGTCTTCGGCAGTTACACTTTCTTTGCCAAGATATATGACCTGACTGCTGTCGGTTGGCTACCCCTGGTGATCCTGGCCTGCTACGTATTCCTGTGCAACATTGGCCTGGTTGGATGTGTCTTCGTGCTTCTGCTGGAGTTCTTTCCAACCAAGGTGGCTGTCCTTCTTCAAGCCTGGTTTATCCCTTTCTTATTAAGTCTTTCGTTTCAGATTCGTTCCGTTTGTGTGTCGACGTTTATAGTGATATTAAGTGGCATGGTTTTCCTGGCCCTCAAAATCTTTCCCATCTGTGTGGCTGAATGGGGCATTTCGGTGACCATGTGGTGCTGCAGTGTCAGTACGACTCTGTGCTTTTTTTATTTTTACTTCTTCTTGGTGGAGACCAAAGGCAAATCCTTGCTGGAGAATTAACCACAAAGCTCAGTCATGACATACAAAATTAAGACAGTTTTTAAATGGTCAACTAAATTAAGAAGATATCTTTCACACTGACGTCCTAGGGGAGATCTAAAACCCCAAACTTTTTAAATAAACTTTTAATTTAATAAACAAAACCTTTATGTAATCTTGAAAAATATTTTCTCTGCGTGTATCTCGATTGTTGTAAAAACGCCTTGGTCTTATCTGGCTAAGATAAACCGGTTTGAAATTATTTAAGGGGAAGCTCGGGCGCTAGACGAAACTCAGTCAGTGTGGAGAAAGCATCGCAGCCATGACGTTGAAATTGCGATTAGCCTCGGTCTTTGCCAATCCCAACTGTCTGCTGGGTCGCAGGAATCGCCATCAGTTTTTGGTCACCTTGCTGGGTAGGACACTTGACTGTTACTCAACGGTTGCGGGATGCTAAAAATCTAACCCCAATAGTGAACATTGCCACCTTCTCCCATGGCCTGGGCGTGGGCTGGATGTCGCCGGTGATGAGGGACCTTCAGACCGATCAATCGCCCCTCAATTTTCCCGTGCTGGTGGACGAGGTCTCCTGGATAGGATCGCTCGTGGGCATTGGCAGTGTGATGGGCAATCTGCTGGCCGGCTCCCTGCAGGATCGCATCGGAAGGAAGCTGGTCTTGTTCGCCATTGCAGTTCCCTACACAGTGAGAGGATGACTCTGCTTTTCCTTGGGAGTATATATTTAACTAATCTATCTTCCAGATATTTTGGTTCCTGATTTACTTCGTCCAGAGCGTGGAGTTCCTTTACATTGGCCGCCTGATGGCCGGCATGACCGGCGGCGCCTGTTACGTCGTCCTACCGACCTTCATAAGTGAAATTGCGGACACCAAGTGAGTACATTGGGCGGAGCGTGCTGATGATAAACTACTTGGTTGTAAATCTTTACCAGCGTACGCGGTCGTCTCGGCTCCATGATCTTACTATCGGTGAACACGGGCGTTCTCGCGGGCTATATTGTGTCCACACATGTGGATTACTTTACAGCGCCGCCGTTTATCATCGCCCTGCCGCTCTGTTACTTCATCTGCAACTTCCTGTTTCCGGAAACGCCGCACCATCTCATTCGAAAGGGAAAAATCGAGGCGGCCAAGAAGTCCTTTATGTTTTACAAGAACATCAGGAAGGATGACATCAAGGCTGAGAGCGAATTCGACGAGTTGGAGTACCTTGTGACCAAAGAGCAGACTGAGAAGGCCAAGTCCTTTGACTACAAGGATTTCAGTGAGTTGTATATTTTTGGGAATTTGTATATCACTTTTTCTATTAATTTAATCCTAATTATTAGTTACCAAGCCAGCGTTTAAGGCCTATGCGTCTGCCGGAGTCGTGCTCGGCTGCAATCAGTTCAGTGCCAGTTTCTGCGTCACCACCTACTTGTCGGATGTGTTTGCAGCCTCCCACACCACCCTGGACGTGGGCATGTGCACCATAGTCATAGGGGTCCTCCAGATTGTGGGAAACTATGCAACCACACTGCTTTGCGACAAGTATGGCCGCAGGATCCTCATGCTGACCTCCACTGGTGGAGCCGCTGTGTGCCTCGTTGCCTTCGCCTGCTTCGTTTACTACGCGCAGGAGTACGACCTCTCCTCGGTGGGTTGGCTTCCCCTGCTGATCCTATCCTTTTACGTTTTCCTCTGCAACATTGGCATGGTTGGTTGCATGTTTGTGGTTCTCGTGGAGCTATTTCCCTCCAAGGTGGGTACAATTCCGACTTCGGGGTACGGCTCTTTAAAAACTTGTATCGTTGCAGATCCGAGCGGTGGGTGTGTCCACCTTTGTGGTCATCCTAAGCAGCACCGTATTTCTCACCCTGAAAATCTTCCCCATCTGCGTGGCTGCCTGGGGCATCTCGGTGACCATGTGGAGCTGTAGTGTCATTACGTTCTGCGGCTTTCTGTATTTCTTGTTCTTCTTGGAAGAGACTAAAGGAAAATCGCTACTGGAGGCTTAGTTTGTTTTGTCCGGAGAGATAATGGTTTATCAAATTTGTCGCACCTAGGCGATTAGCCTAAGCCAGCCAGTTATCTTTACGACCCCCAGGATACATTACCGGCCAGCTACTTAAGTCGAATTCTAGGTGGAATGCCCTTTCAGTGATCAGAGATACTCGGCCAATGCAAGACTGAATAAAGATCAAGGTGCTAGTTAGCTGTATTATTAATTGGATTTCTTGAATTTGTTTTGTGGGTACAAAATGTTGACAAGATTGCTTCAACGACCGAACTGTCTGCTCAATCGCAGGAACCGATACCAGCTGCTTACAACGTTATTGAGTGAGTAATCCAAGGAACGTGAAGGACACATTGGAGGATTTTTAAACTTCCTTGCTCATTATGCAGTTAATCTCATATCCATATCCCATGGCATTGGCATTGGATGGCTCTCTCCCACCCTGCGGAAACTGCAGTCCGACTCCCCAGTGGGCTTTCAGGTGAAGTCCGAGTTCGAAGTCTCCTGGGTTGGCTCCATGCTAGGAATGGGCTCGGTGACGGGCAACATCCTGATAGGGTCTCTCCTCGGGCGTCTGGGTAGCAAAAGGTGTCTTTTGTTCATTGCCATTCCGCATTCGGTAATTTGGCAAAATTGAAAAATGGAATTCTCTTAGTGAAGTGCTTTGTGCTTTTAGTGCCTGTGGATCCTGGTCTACTTTGCCCAGAGCGTGGAGTACTTGTACGTGGGCAGGCTTTTGGCTGGCATTTGTGGCGGCGGCATGTACATTGTTCATCCCATTTTCCTCAGTGAAATCGCAGATGCCAAGTAAGTGGATTATACATGATTAATGTCGCCTTTGTGCTTTGCTTGTAAGAGATAAGATCAAACTGCTACGTCACGGAAAATGGCAGCTGGCGACAAAATAACACACAAGCCCCTAGCCTATGAGTAACCGTAACGCATATTTCACAACGTAAATATAATTCGTTTTTTATCTGTAATTCGTTACAGCATCCGTGGCACCTTTTCGGCCATGGTGATGTTGTCGGTCAATGTCGGCATTCTCGTTGGCTACATAATGGGCACTCACCTGGCGTACTACTCGATACCCTGGACTGTCCTAGCTCTGCCTCTATGCTACCTTATATCCGTATTGCTGTTCATTAAGGAATCGCCCATGCATCTGATCAGAATAGGCAAATATTCCCAGGCGGAGATATCCTTTCGTTACTATAAAAACATCAAGGATAGCGATAACATTCACGACCAGAATCGAGCCATGGAGGAATTTGAGGACATGAAGGTAGCCCTGAAAAAAGGCAATGGCTTAAATGAAAACATAACACTGAAGGATTTTTGTGAGTAACGAGAAGAGAAAGTTCCCCTTAAAATATATTTTTATATTCTACTATATATTTTAATTCCTTGATCTATTTCTTTAAGTATTCGTTTGCCTGCATTTTATTTATTAATATAATTATTTTTTAGGCACGCGTCCCGCTCTCAAGGCCTATGGTCCTGCTTTGGTTCTGCTTATTGCCAATCAGTTCAGCGGTCTGTTCACCATGGTCAATTACATGTCGGATATATTCGCCAAGTCGGGCAGCACAATGGACCCGGATACCTGCACCATCATCATCGGGGCTGTCCAGATTCTGGGCACTTATGTCACCACCGTGTTGTGCGACATCTGTGGCCGGAAGCTGCTTATGCTTGTGTCCACGGCCGGGGTGGCAATTAGCTTAACAGCCTTTGGCTTTTTCACCCAATACGCCCAGACCCATAATGTCGGCAACTACAGCTGGGTGCCGCTGGTGCTCATGTCAATGGACATTTTCCTGGGCAACATCGGCCTGGTCGGCTGCTTCTTTGTCAGCCTCGTTGAGATTTTTCCAGTGAAGGTAAGCGATTTAATTGATGTAAACAATGATTAATTGCTCCTAAAGTGCCGATTTGTGTTTTAGATACGTGCCAAGGCAGCCTCAATGGCGATTGTGGTGTGCAGCAGCTTCGTCTTTGTCATGCTCAACATTTTCCCAATTTGCATGAAGCAATGGGGAATATCGGCGACCATGTGGTCATGTGCCGGAGTCACAGCATTCAGTTTCTTTTATTTCTTAATTTTCCTGAGGGAAACCAAGGGCAAGAGTATGTTGGATGATTGAAGAAATATTGCATTTGATTGTTACGTTTCTCCTAGAAATTAAATTTTTTAAGCTATAAAATATTCATTTACTTACCCTTAAACTTTAATTATCCAAAATTTCCGCAATTTTAATTAATTACACTACAGTGTTTATAGTATTTCAGCTTACATTTTCATGTATGTATGTATATTTAAATAAATTTAATTACATATAATTAGATAATATATAAACAAAATACAATTTATGCCATAGGGTTATACATTCTGCTGGGTTTTTGTTGTTGTTGTTGGTTTTCATATTCAATTACTGGTGTTTCTTTACAATTTTCCGGATAGGCATCATTCACTGATGCCGTCCCATTAAAACTAATTAAAAAACTAGCATACTAAATCACAGTGTTTTTTCTCAAGCGAAAAAAATTTGCAATATTCTACAAAATTACTAGCATTGTTTCATTAAACGTACAGTTTATATTTATGTATACATGTAGACGTGTGCGGGTGATGTGGGTGTTGTGCTGACAGCTTTCATATGCAGTACTCGCATTATTCTTTTGGGGGACTTTAAAAGGTACATTAAAACATAATGCTTGCTTTACTCACAATCTCTTGTTTTAGCGGCACATAGCGATTGATAACATAAACGGCTAACAATTAAAAGACATAAAACAAAACAAGAATTTACGTTTGCAAAATGCAACACAAAAACAGTTCTATCGCACTGCCCTACCGCGAACCTCGAATAACACGGCTAAATACAATAATAATAATAATAGTTGGCGTAGGGATAATTGTAATAATATTAATAATAGTAGGTAAACGTAAATGGTGTGGCTTGAAAGTAAATTGAATCACAAAATGGGCGCCATTTAGCAAGTTTGTTCAGTTGTAACGGTTTAGCATTGGTTAGCATTAACTAATTACGTATCACTGGTTCGATGTCTGCTCAGATAGGTATAGCCATACCACCATATACATGTAGGTGCGTAGTAGCTATGGAGATATCACGTCTTTTTCGGGCACCGCAGGTAGCGCAATACCGCGTATCCTAGGCAGCGGAATACCAGGAAGAACATCATCAGTATCAGCGTGTTCAGCCAGAGCGGTGATGTCGAGTTTTGAGCATTGAGTATTTCCTCATATGGAATGAATTCGGTTGACTGCTGTTTGCAA
Source organism: Drosophila ogumai (assembly GCA_018904815.1). Taxonomy (NCBI): domain Eukaryota; kingdom Metazoa; phylum Arthropoda; class Insecta; order Diptera; family Drosophilidae; genus Drosophila; species Drosophila ogumai. Next base: position 54,151 of record JAEIIJ010014972.1, on the reverse strand, counting down.
ATCTCATAGCTGCTGGGCGATCCACACCTGAACAAGAGTAGATCCAAATTTATAGTAGAGGCTCCATTACCATACAGTCCCCCAGCTTACCTTATAGCCGGACCCTCCCGGAACTCCAGAATCTGCATGTTCTGGTAGGCATAGTGGATCATGGAGGTGTACTGGATCCAGCTGAGGCCCTCCGGAATGCGGGACGACAGGTAGCCGCCAAATAGCTGGGTGGCCAGCGTGTACAGGGCACTCAGGGTGATGCTCACGTTCATGTCCATGCAGCAGGCTCCGATAAAGAAGCCCACGCTCTGCGCCACAATCGTATTGATCAGCAGGAAGATGAGCATCAGGAAGAAGAGCTTCAAGCTGGGAAATTATACATCGGTTAGTATTTATCCCGTTCCCAGCTCTCACAATACTCACCTCGTGCAGCCCAGCATGGGGTAGCTGATCATGAGGTAGACCGTGGGCAGGGTGATCACCAGCGGCAGTTCGGCACACATCTTGGCCAGGTAATAGGCGGACAGACGATAGGCCCCGGAGCGGCGTTCCTTGCTCACAACCTCACGCTCCGAGGGGACTAAACAAATACAAAAAATTATAATAAATTATAATAATAATATCCAATTGATAATATTGAATCCCTACATGAATTAAGAGCTCCGAAGAGGGCAAAGAGCATCCAGTAGGTCTGCGAGAAAAACATCCAGCCTTGAAGGTCGTGCAGGAACTCCTCGGTGCGCGGCAGCTGAAACCAAATGGCCCCAGCCATTAGGGCCAGCCCGATGGTCTGAAACCAATTAAGCTTGGAGAGCATTCGAGGCTTGGCCTCTTTAAAGTTGCGGCTGGAGAGCACGCAGAACTGGGTGTGAAAGCTGGTGGGGTACGAGAGCCACTCTTCATTGTCCCCGCCATGTTCCGCCCCGCTGCCCGCACTGTACGAGTGGCAGTCACTGGAGGCGCAGGAGCTGAAATTAGACTGCGAGTCGGCGGCACACCACACCAGATGCTGGGCCGCCTCCTCGTCCTCCTCCACCTGGCAGCCACTGGTTGGGCTATGCAGGTTCTCGTACTGGTGATGGTGGTGATGGTGATGGCGGCTGGTGTGGTGGTGCTGGTTGTAGTAGTTATTTATTATGTCGTTGATAAGGATGCTCTCCGGCTGCTTCATATCCTTGTGCTTTGCGTCGCTGTCTTCGTGATGGCGGCTGCTAGTAATGCAGTTGCGGTTTAGGTAATTTCCATGCGATTCCCTGGCGGCAACGAAGAGCTTCTCACGGATATCAGGATGTGACTTTAGTTGCTCCACTGGAAAATAGGAGAAGATTGGCTGATGAATTTCTTAAGTTGCATAAAACTGCATGGAATTTTACTTTAATAGTTTGTTGCTAATTAGAGTTTCTTAACTATTACATAATGCATCTTCAAAGGGCAGAAATCAATCACAAAGGGGTAAATAGCACTCCGTATGCCTTATTAAAAGTTAAAAAAAGTTTTAAGTGCCAACATTTTAAGTTTTGCAGCATACTTTTAGGCAGCAGACTTCCTATTAATTTTATTTTCCAAGTCAAAAGCTAAATCTTTGCTTATCCAAGCCTTACTTACACACAAAGTCGGCGGGATTATAGTGCGGCTTGATGGTCACCCCGATGTCCTCGAAGTGCCTATATATATTGTGCACATCCCCAAAGTAGGCGGTTCTTCCTTGGTGGAGCAGCAGCAGCTTGTCGAACATGTGGAACATCTGTGACGAGGGCTGGTGGACACTGATCACGATCGTTTTCTGCTCCAGCTGGGCGTACCGCTTGAGCACCTTCATCAGCGAGATGGCCGAGTGGCTGTCCAGGCCGGAAGTGGGTTCCTGTCACATAACCTTGTGAATAAACTTGCAGAGGAATAAATTGTCATAACTACTTACATCCAAGAGCATGAGCAAAGGATTGGTGAGCAGCTCGCAGGCTATGTTAGCCCGCTTCTTCTCTCCGCCGGACAGACCCCGGTTGAGGTAGTCCCCGAACTTGGTCTGCTGACAGCAGCCCAGCTCGAGGGCCTCCAGGATGTGATCCACCTTGCGCATCTTCTCCGATCGCGGCATCGACTCCGGCAGCCGCAGGAGCGCCGTGTAGACCACAGTTTCGCGCAGCGTCAATTGAGGAAAGAAGATTTCCTCCTGCAGCACATAGCCGATCCTTCGGCGCCACTTCTTGGTCAGAGGTTCGCGGTTGAGAAAGACGCTGCCGCTGTCAATGTGCCGCTGGCCACTGAGACAGTCCAGCAGAGTGGTCTTGCCACTGCCTGAGGGTCCCATAATGGCCAAGACCTCGCAGGGACTGCATCATCAGAAGGAGGAGGAAACACATAAAGGATTATAGTAAATTTCACACTTTTGCTTGCTGTCAGTGCTGCCAACTATTTCTATACTTAAGGAAATATTTTTTTTATTAAATTTTTTAAAGTTAAATTTATAGAATGCCTCTTAAATTGGCAGCACTGCCTTCTTACATTTACTTCGTGCACTTTGTGCGGTGCTGTGTTTATTTACTTTAAGCTGGCTGATCTTGTTACCTGACAAATCCACTCACATCGGAAAGTATTTGCCTCTCATTGTGCAAAACGTTCAGGTTCTGGAAAGTCAGTTGCAATGTGTGCTGCTGCTGTGGGTGGTTATTTGGATGGGAGTTGCAAATGTTGGTGTTGTGATGCTGCTTCTGCCTGTCAACTGAATTCCGCTCAAAGTGGTAAGACAAGGAAGCCGGCGAGCTACTGCAAGCAGAGAGATAAGAAAATCAATAACAACGTCCCAATTCAGGCACTTAAAGAAGATAAATACCAAGTGCATTCGCTTAGAGCAATTAAAGTAATATCCTTTTAAGTGCAACTAAGACAATCACTTAATGTCAAGCTCAAATAAATAAGAGCCAAGATTAGGAAGTCCATTTATTTAATTAATACGCCAACGTTTTAGCCAGCTTTTTGACTTCAATGAATATGTAAATAAAACATTTAAATTTTATAGATTAAAAGCAAGTAAATAAACAAATATGCATATCTCTGCTTTTTTTTTATTTTTTAATTAAAGAGAATGCAATATTTTTTGTTTGATTTACTTACGTTTCTGAATATCAAACATAAATATTGCATTGGCTTCAATTAAACTTGTCTTGCTTTAAACTTTCGGTTTTCCCAAATTAAACTTGAACTTAATTGCCTAAATTAACGCCTCTCTTGACTGTCTCTTTATTAATATTATGAATGGCACTGCACAAACATTTTGTTGTTGTTCATGTAAATCAAAACAAAACACATTTAAAGTCAATGTACCCCAAAGGCCTGGCAAAAGTAATATCAGTGCGACAAAAGTTCCCTGATTTTTCCCCCTCTTTTTATTTCCCCGAGAATATATGGCAATACAATACAGTTACTGAGGCCTCAGTCTCAGTCTCTGCCGCAGTCTCTGCCGCAGTCGCAGTCGCAGTCTCACTGTCAACTGTTATCACCGATATCACATGTGTGGCGGTCGCATTATCACTCACTTTGCACTCACACTCAGGGGCCCGAAAAGAGAGCGAGTTGTGCGGAAGGCAGCCGAGAACTCCGGAGCCCTGGAGCAGTGCGTATTCTTCGCTGATACCCAGTACTTGTGGAGAGTGAGAGCTTATAGATTTTACGCTATTCCAAGAAATCTACAAATTTAAAAATGGATTCAAACTATTCTTGGAAAGGAAAAAAGAATTCCTTTTCATGATTTCCAAAGATTTTCCTTTTCTCGTAACTATTTATAATGCTTAATTTATTTTAACTCCAGGAAAACTATTACTTGAAGTTGGAAAACTCTAGACTTCTCTCGCTGACTTTCTTTTTCCCTGGAGACTACTCTCGGTCAATGCTTCGACTTTACTCCCACTGCCGCACACACAGATACAAAACGCTGCCACACATAGGCACATCACACAGATACGGACACGGATAGGGCACAAGCAAGACGGACCCGGAGTCAATAGCCTCTTGCATGGGGGATTCTTCTCCGTTCTGTTTGTGTACCTATCAAATTTATTTAAATATTTTCCCTTGGCCATCATCCGAATAGACCGTAGATAAGGCCGTTATAGTTATAACATCTATTTCGGGACTTCGGGAATGGGGACTGCGGCAGAGGGAAGACATCCCGGCAGAGGCCGCGCGCCCGCCCCAGCATCGTCAAATCAAATTATTCGAAGAGCAACATTTTAATTTACAAATTATACAGAAATGTAAATTTCTGTGGATCGACTCTGGTAGGCGCCGAAAGTAAATAGAGAGTCCGAGGCGGCGGCGAGTGCATTGAACCGCACTCGGTGCGTGAGTGCGAGCGGGAGAGCCGGCCACTGGCAACAACGGGCAAGAGACAAGAACGCCCAGAGGGAGCGCGGCAGCGGGAGCGGTAGCGAGAGATACGGGGGCCCAAGTGGGGGTCAATGCAGTCAGTCAGCGTCAGAGAAGAGCGACAACAACAACAACAACAATAACAGTGCCAAACAAAGCCAGCGCACACACACAGATACTCACACGCACTCGCACAGGCTGAGATACTTTGCATGCAGTGTATCTGATGAATACATTTTACTTTACAAGCGGTGGCCAAGCTCATTAAAATAGCCAATGTCCGGGTCTGATAGCCCGCAAGCCAGCTTACGGACTTTTTAACACAATAAAAAAGCAACTGAAATAACTTTGTTGTGTAAAAAATAAACAAAATATTGTGTTCCTGTATTTTAAAGCTACTTACCAAAACATATGCAATATATTCGAGATAAAATGAAACGAAATTAAATTATTCTTATATTAAAGCAATTAACATTTTTGTTGATATATTTATAAAATATGTAATATTGAGGATGAGCCCAGAGATCAGACACCATAATTAAAAAAGAAAAATTTAATCAAGGCAAACATTGCAGTAATTGGAAATAAATTTATTTTTTTATTTTTTTTTACAAGCATTCAAGAATTAATTTCAATACTTTCGATTAAACTTTTTAAAGTAATACTATTCGGATTAAGTATTAAATACTTCAATCAATTATTTGAATTTACAAAAAATTTACAACATTTCAGAATTCAGACCGCTTGCTTTATATGTTTTTTCAACCAACTTTAAAACATTGATTAATATATTTAAATGCTGAATTTCATTTTGCCATCTCAGTTAGCCGCTTTGTTTTCCTATTTGGATTTACAATAAAGTCAAATACTTTCGCTCGTGAAACGCTCGATTGACGTAGATGCCAAAACAAAAACCAGAAACTCCGACATCCCGCAAACTTTCCAAAACAAAAATGTGCAACAAATTTGAAAGACTTCTGCAGAGAGACTGTTCTCTGCTCCCACTTCCCCCTTGAAGCTGTGAATATTAAGATTCCCAGTTTCTAAGCTAGTAAACCATATGTTTGGTTCAGTTCTCGAATGACACAATTCCCAATTAAACTTAAAGTTCCAATAAGACGATTAATCCAGAGAAACAAAATGTGTTGTGGTAAACTTTCCTTTCAATTTCAAGAGACACACTCGAGGGAAGTTTGTCCGTGTGCCAAAGATCACGTAGACCAAGTTGACACCACCATTGAGTGTGTAATTTAAACTTGGCCTAAGAGAAAATTCGATTTCCTAGAAAATCAAAATAGTTCGTTTGGAAACTGTAGGCCAAAGAACTTGCTAATTGCATTTCAAGCTTTTTGCTTCCAAGATGTAAGACAAGGAGGTGGATTGATTGATAAGATTAAGCTTCATAGCTCAGTTCAATGAAAAAACCACTTGCCAAACAAGAAAAAAGGAATTTACCAAATCAATCAAATAAATATTGAAGTCAATTTATTTGAAAATAGTTTTACATACAAATTTAAATTAATAAGTGATATTTGACTTACTTTCTTGAATAGTTTTAAATTCTGCCTAAATTTTCTTACTATTTGCAAAAGGAAACACCCCTTGAAATTTTGTTTAATCCCTTAATTATCATCTTTCTCTCCAAACTTTCGAAATGCCATCCCTCAACCCATTAAATCCGGGCAAACTTCCCCGAAAGTTTCCGCCAAAATAACATAATTTACGTAATTAACCCAATCTGACCTCCTCCATTTTCGGGGCCAAGAAAGCCAGCCAACTTACTGACCAAGTAACCGGCTAACAATTTACCTAACCCACGGCTATGATGCCATTTCTTTGGCTCTTGATTAAGGCCACCGCCAATAAGAAGACAAAAAAAAAAAAAAACTAAATCTGAATTTGTTCGTGTTTTTGTTTTGTTTCTTTCATATATACACATATACATATGGACATACATATGTACATATATTTGTTTTTTTTTTTCTTCTCGGCTTGGCGTCGTCGCTTTCTTGGGGAACTCTCCTCGAGGAACTGGAACTGGCTTCTTGAATACGCGAAAAGGTTATTGACTTTTACAACAAGCAAAACAGACGCCAAAATAAAACAACAACAGCAACAGCAACAAAATAATATAATTCACACACACGCAAAGAGTAAGAGAAAGAGGGAGAGAAAGGGGGGCGAAAGGGGGATAACAACGCACAAATTACGTGAAAGTTTGGCATTGCATACAGCACGATCCATAAGTGTGTGCGTATACGGAGAGCACGCAATCAAAAGAAACATTTTTGAAATTCTTATCTCGTTTTTGTTGTATTTGTCACATTTAATATGGGTGATATTGTTGGTGGCTCTTTGGCCCATTGTATTTGTGAATACATTGACCGATATTAAACAAGTTGCCAAATAAAACAGATGATCGCCGTTGCTGCTGCTGCCGTTTGTTTGTATATCGTTTATCGGAAGGGCTCGAAGAGTTCGTTGACTTGGCTTTTGTTTTGCCTGCTTTTATTCTGGCCCCTGCGTTGGCATTGTATGTGTGTGTGTGTTGTGTGTGTGCTGCCTTCATAATTTCAATATAAATAGATGAATAGAAAACAAAGTCATTTGGAAGAATTGGGTCACCGAATTTGCGCAATTTATTTGATGTTCTGTTTTAATTTAAATTTGTTGCCGAATTTCGTAGTTTTTAGCAGTGCCTTCATTGAACTTCCCAAAAACATTTGACAAAAAATGCGCTCTTTTTTGTTCTTGTCAGATTGACGCGACATTGCTATTGTTTTTGAGATACCCTGTACTTGAAAAGTATATTATGGAAAACCAATTTTATGCTAGTATTATTATTTGTACTTATTGCGAATTGATTTAAAAAATGTTATACACTGTACTTATTTAAAAATTATTATTATATTTGTAGAGCCATTGTCCATTAAAATATTATAACATTTTTTATTTTTTCCTTAAACTCTTCTACGATATGTAGTACTAGGTATTTTCAATTCTTCAACCTTCACTAATGCCTTCTTCCTCGATTTCTTCTTTTGTTTTTGTTGCTATGACCACGCTCAATTGACTTTTTATTTGCGTGCTTGGTTTTTCTCTTCAGTCTTAGCTGTTCCACTGCTTCTTTCTTTGTGTGCCTGCTCCTTCCCCTTCTGCTTTATCCTCTCTTCCTCTGGACTCCTCTTTTTTGACTTGTGTTTCTTTCTTTCTTTTTTTCTTGGCGTGTTACTGACCCAATTCTTTTGGCAGCATTTTTTTTTTATTTTGTGTGTGTTTCTGCTGCGGGTCTTCTTTGACGAAATTTTATTCGACTTTTTTTATTTGGTCATTTCTTTTGATTTTTTATTTATTGCTGGCTTAATTTGTGGCCTTCTGCTCTGAAGGGGCAACTATTCAAATTCGTTAAACATTTGTTCCCGATTCTTGTTTTGCAGTTTTGACAAATGTGCCAAGGCTTTTTGGCATAGAAGCTGATACTTTTTTGTATTCTTATTCTCTTCAAGCCGGCGACTGGAATCGCGGCTCGAGGAAATGCAGGTCAGGCGAAAGAGAGTGGTTAACTAACTGCCGGCCGAACAACATGTCGTATACGTAATTTATGCATGCATATCATGCATATTCATATCCAAGTGTTCGCGCGAAGACCAGTTCCCGAAGTTCTCTCCTTCCCGCTTTGGGTGTCGTGTGGGTGTCTCTGCTTCTTGGTTATTTATTTATTTTCCACGTCGTTTAATTGAATTGGAAAGGTGGTGGCAGAGAGCGGAGAAGTGATCGCGATAGAAAGCAGAACCTAAACTTAACCAAACTACTTTCATAGTTGACCAACTTTGGCAGCAGCATTAAACAAAAACTTATTGGCCAGCCTCAACGTACTCCTGCAAGTACAAAGGATTTACAATTCACTTTAATGTAAGCCTAGAGCTTTACTTAAGAACCAAAAGAAGAGTGTTTAAAATGCAAGTAAATTCATGGAATCATTGAACTGAAAATAAAAGCAAACTATCAGGCCAATAACCAGCATATGTATGTAGTTGACTGCAAAAAGTACACTTTTTATTTATCATGTCAGTTATTTTCCCACTCCCTTTGAGAACATTTTATGTCAGTTTTTATGACTCCATTAATGAAACTTTTTTAAACATTTAATAAAGTCAAAATGAGAGTTTTTCACTAAAATAATTTTTAATTTCCGCAGTTCAACTTATGACGACGACTCCTTTGATAAATCATTTCTGTAACACTCAGTTATGTGGAAATAAGCATTTTTCAGTACATGATTGATTTTCAATCTGCTCGCAGCAAGTCAAAAGGTACAAACAAAAAGTAACTTGCAAAGACCCAACCATTGGCGCACTGAAAAACACACACACTAAAGGTTTCTCATACAACCCCAAATGGCCTTCTCAATAACCCGGGAGCCACGTTACATAAGGCTCCAAGCGGCGTAATTGAAATGTGGGGTCAAAACCATTTCGAGGCGGCCAACAAGAAAGAGGGAATTGCAACAAACGCGGCAACAAAAGGAGGCAAACGAAGCCAAGTCGAGTCAAGTGGCACTTGTTGCTGTGCACTCGAGTTCGAGTGGGGTGGCGGTGGTGTGTAAAGAGGCGTGGGGGTGGTGGTGCATTTATCTGATGCCACTTTCGGGCAGGAAGCAAATATCGCGCATACGACATGTGTTCGCTTTTTGTTTGCCCGGCAGTCGGGCAGCCAGCGAGCAAAGTGAGTGTTTTCGAGCGCGAGTCGCAGTCCGCTGGTTCAAGTTGCAATAAAGATTCAAAACGCAGATGAAATGCTGGCCGGCTGTGTCGTGACTTTTCAAGCAAGATATATGGCAAATGAAACAAGAAAGCGCTTTCTTCTTTCGGCCTGGGCCTGGGCCTCGTCTATGGCTGCGGTTTCACGAACTTTCACGTCATTGTGTGGTAATTAGCTGAGCTGGGAATTATGCTTCCTAGTTGCCAATTGATTGGCATCCATCTGGGGCGTCTCCCCCAGCACTCCTCGCTCTGTGGATCTTGGAGATGTGTATAATTTAGCATATTAATTGACACAGTTTCTAGTGTATTTCTTTCTTTGCTTTCCTGCTCTCTGCCTCACGCACTTTCTCTCTGGGGGCCTCAAGAAACTTTATGAACTATGTAAAAATTATAAAAATGCTGTTGAAATTGCATTGCGAAAAAAATGCCACAAGAAAGCAGCCGCAAAGTGAAAGAAAATACTGGATGCAATTTATTAGCTGAAAGTGTCACTGCAATTGGGTCAGGGCAATCACCTGAGAATGCCAATCGACACTTGTCTCTCTGAGCCTCAGTCTCAGCTTGAATCTTTTTGTTTGGCCCTCGCAACACAGCGGCAGTTGCATCATCACATTGAACAGTTAAATTGTCAAGATATAAATACAGATAAAAAAACAAAACAAAAAAAAACAGAGCCCTTTGTGTGAATTAGTTGTGCAAATATTTAGTATGCAGTTGAGTTCGATTTTCGTTGAATTTTTATTGTTGTTTTCGCTGAATACCAAAATAAGCTATATCGGAATGTAGTGAAAAAATCTTTTGCTTAAAAAAACCATATATTTTGTGTACGGTATGGGAAACTCGTTTTCTTTTTCATTGAGGCAATTTGAATGGGGATTAAATTTTAAGTTTTTTCAATTAATATATTGCTATAAAAGCAGCATAGCATGTTATAATTTAACAAAAATGTGGGATTACATATAATTTTATTATTTCAAAATATTTAAAATATACTTAAGTTGCTCTTATTGGACATTATTAAAATTTAATTGGCCAATATGGTGGTTGAGAACAGTAGTAAGAACCCAGAGTGGACGTTGGAGGCAGACAGAGATAATTACCCTCATATGCGTGAATGAGTTTCAGCGAATGCGACCCACACCTTAGCTTGGAAATGGGAAAAAGAAAACTGAGTGAAACTGAAGAAAACCAAGGAAAAAGTCGACACAAAAATGTCTTTGACTGCGGAAAATGATGCAGCGAAATGTCGTAAACAATGCAACCGGCGAAAGGCGGAGAAAAGTCTAAAGTATCTGCAACATTGTGCACAAAATTATCTGCATGCGCCTGAACGTGTATCTTTAGCCATTCATCCCGAACAAAATACAATTATAAATGTGAAATTTCTGAAATTTTCCCGCCTGGCCTTGCACCTGTCAGAAAAGTAAAGTAAAGTATATTTATGACAGCACAGAATTCCCATCTAATTTCAGCCAATTTCGGTTGTCAGACAAGGCAGAGGTTCTCATGGGCTTGGTTTTATTACGTTCCAAATATGATTTTAATTCCTGTTATTACGTTTCGTGGAGCTCTCGTTTTTTTCTCCTATTTAAGCTAAATATTAAATTTTCAGGCACATTTTCAACTCTTTCCCTCAGTCCCGCTTAACGTGTATTTTTTGGGTGTAGTTGGGAAAGTTCAACGCCAACTAATTGGACTGCAAAATGTAAGCCTTTGACGGAAGTAAGCTACCATTATTTGTGGTCAAAATGTGTACGTAAAAAGTGTCGAGGTTACCGTCCATGGTAACCTCCAATTAGAGCTCAGCTCCGCGCCCTAATCTGGTTGGCATAGCTCGTTTGATTTACTACTTTTGCGAAATTTAAGAAATATAAAGTTATCTTTTAAAAAGGATGACACAGGCACATAATATTTTTTCTAGAAATTCGTGATAAAATCTACAGAAATTTACATTACAAAAAGTAAAAATGATTAAATTTGTGATATTAAAAATTAAAAAAAAATAATAATAATAATATGTAAGGCATAATTGTATTCTACATGTTGTACTTTTTAAAAAAATATAAAAATGAACTATTTTTTAGCTGTTGAACTACCAAACTCAATAGTACCCACAGAAAAGTCCGGTGCTTACTATCCCCCAGATCGTGGGTGACTCCGGGACCGCGTCTGATGTCAATAAAAAGCCAAGAATAATTGCATATAACCTGGCCAACTGATCGACCGAATAAGAATAAGAACAATATAGCACGGGCGATGAATAAGCACAAATGGCAGACAGCGAGGAGAAGGAGGAGGAGGAGGATGAAATAGAATGAAACGATATGAAATGCACCAACATAAACACACAGGCCACAAATTGCAATGCAAAGCGAAGGCGAAAAGCAAACAAACAAACAACAAACAAGCAAATGACGATGACGAGAAAAGACGCGAGAAACGTAAAACAACAACAAAAACGCACAAGAAGAAGAGGAAGACGAAGCAGCGGCGGCGACGACGCCAGAAACGTGCGAATGGCGCTCGTTGGCGACGCCGGCAAAAGCAGCGACTGCGGCAGCGGCAGAGACTCGCCGGCCATTGAACCTGCAAGTGGAGCTCAGAATTGGCGAAAGTGAAGACCCACTGCCTCAAGCGGAAGAGGGACAGAGGCAGATAGAGTGAGAGAGAGAAAGAGAAAGAGCGAGACAAACTACGCACGATCTTCACAACTCTGCGGCAGTTAAATATGTCTTTGTTTTTGTTGTTGTGATGACGCAGCCAACAGTAACAATAAAAAGAACAATGTCAAAAATCTAATAATGATTTACCGAATACCCTTACAATAAATCAAAAATATCTGAGATAGCCAGGAATCCTCTCTCTAAATTGTTGCCTACTTTTCGGCAACTTCATCCGGAAAGTCCTAGAGAGCCAGTTACAATAGTCTAAAAAGAATAATAGTCGTTAGATTGTTTTGAGAATTGGAAAGTCGATTTACTAAAAAATAACTTCCCCTTTTTTTTAAATGTAAGTACTTTTAAGGGATATTTACATTTTAGAAACATAATTAATAAATAATAAAAATGTCATCGGAAGTCAAGTTCAAATAAAATGTTATGACGTCATTTATGCTATACATATGTATGCTTGTAATGTATAATACTCTCAGGAAGGGTATTCAAACACAAAACTGATGATGCTGCAGAAACAAGAAAATGCGATTAGAAGAAGTGGTTGGCAATGGAAGGATGGTGGCTTCAGAAGAATTCCAGAAAGAAGGAGACACACTGACTGACTAACAGACTGACTGACTAACTGACTGACTCTTGGCTTCTTCTGCTTCATCATCATTAAGTTGATTATCATTGCGGCTCTTCCTCTGGCCGGCTTTAATGCATTCGCTTCTTGGAAGTGAACCCAACCACCGAAAATAAAAGAAAGACTCAAAACGGCTGAAAAGCGAAAGAACCCGAGAAATTCTGAAATTCTTGATCGCATCGCGCACACGCAACGGGCGAGTGAGAAAGAGAGACGACCGATGGGGGCAATTTGTTTAAAATGTAGGTCTATGGGTTTCACGAAATCCTCTATGGGGCACCGGAGCCCCCATGGTAACGCGGATCGCAGATGGGAATTTAAAAGAACAAGACACTGAATGACTGTGTGAAAAGAACGGTTGGAGTGGCTTTTTGCTTTCCTTCCATTATAAGGCCAAAAGTTCTGACAGAAGTTAAGCCAATCACGCGATGTCAATAGGGGAAATTGGTAGAGCATGCTATTTTTAGCCTTTAATGAAACTGTATTGAATTGTTTTATTTAATAAATATAAGTACATACATATTACATATGTACATACATACATATGTAGGCATTACAGAAATTTTAAAAAATAGAAACTGTGCAATTTTAAAACCAAAGTAATTGCATATTATAAAGAATATTTCTCATTTTCCAAAATTGTTTTTTTTTTCTAATTATGGTAGCTTTAAAAAGGATGATTAAACGCAAAAAAGATGGCCAACTAAATAAAATCATTGTTTAATTTTTTAACGTATTGTTTGTTTTAAAAACTGCTGTCTAAAGCATACCGGTCCATTTGGTCTGCTTTTCTATGGCAAAATAACAAATAAATGCAACTCATAAACTCTGAAATTTGATTTTAAATCACCTTAAAAGCAATTTTCTTGCCCAAGATTTTTAATTTTTTTGTTTGTTAGCTTATCTGTTTCTTTTACTCATTCTGGCCTAATGTCATTACACAAAAACGAATTCAAAGCAAACTGGAGAAAAAAAGTGAGTCAAAGCAATTTGTTTTATGGCTCGGCGTCTGGCTAAATGCATTTGGCATTTTATTACGGTGGCGGATTTATATTTGCAATTTTTTATGATTTAATGCCGGTCAGCTGCTGGCCCAAAAGGATAGTTAGACGAAATGTTTTACGTGCGTGTTATGCAACAGTTGGCAGTATTCATGCTTCGGTGTGTCCAGTAATTAACAAATGGTTCCGGGCGCCAATAAAGCCTGAATGGATTTTTATGGCAATATGCAAATTTTTAGTTTAGTTTTCAACAAAGTATTTAAATTATTTTACAAAAACAAAAAAAAAAACGAGTGCTGTCTCTAATAAATATTCAAAAGCAAAGTTGCACTTTACAGCCTTAAAAATCATAATTATATATTAATAAGCAAATCTCTCAATTATGTTTATAATCAGAGATAAATAAATATTAATAAAAAATAATTGTAAAACCAATTAAACGCACGAATACAGGTGTATGCATCAGCACTTTAAAAATGATAAACATATGAACATAATTAAAAAAAATTGTAATGGAAATTATATTTACGTTTGCATTTAGTTTAACAAAGGTGGAAATACGTGCATTTTTTGCACAAAATAAATGAATTAAAACAGCAAAAAAAAAAATTATCAAAATTATCATACGCCCCGTGGTACATATCCAAAGTTACAGTTTATTTCAACAAATTAATTTAAATAAGGCAGTAGTTCCCAGTGTGCATACACGAGGAAAAACACCCATACGCCTTGTGGGCCAGCGGAGAATATATACATAACAAGTAAACAGCAGTAAACAATTCATAAACTAACGAAATGGGCAGTATTCATGAGGCTGGCGCGGGTTCAAGAACGTTCATTCGGCATGAACTTGTAAAGGTCACCAAATCTTTGCAATAGAAGTGAATGCACTCGACCAACAACAAGCACAGCTACAATTTGAGCTCTCCAAAGCCGGCAATAATAATAATAAGCCGCCAGAAAAAATGAGACTCCGGCTGACAGCTGCTGCTTACTGCTTACTGCTGCAACCGCAATTTAAACTAATAACTTGCAGCAGAGGCACGGGTACCGCACAGACAACAACAACAACAATCTGCAACAATGGCAATGACAATAATTTATTTTTGAATTAATTTTTATTCGTTCGCTAAGCGAGAACAACAACAACAATGGCAATAGACATATGCAACTTCCAACCACAGATACATTGTCATCTGCACAGTGGACAGCATTCCTAATAAAACTGAGGCCAGAGTTTATTATAAAGTTATTAAAAAAAAAAATTGTAATCCCAAACTTTCAAATAATAAATAATTTAACTAGCGAAATTCGTTTGTGTTTAAAATATATCAAAATGGTTTTAACAGAAGAGTAGTTTTTCTAAGTAATGGAATTAGTGTTTTTCTTTTTTGCAAACTTTGTACCGCCTTTTATAAGATTTTTTTGACTTTCCAGGTCATGCAGCTCCACGGTGCCGGTCTTGTCGCCGCCGTTGGTCTTCGGTTTCAGTGACTGTGACAGTGACAGTTGTCACAGCGCGACGCCGACGTTGGCCTCCATTGCAGCGGCTGCAACCGCTCCCCGGCTGCTCCTCCTTTTCCCTCTCTCTCTGTCACTCCCACCTCGAACTGCCAGCCATTGCCATTGCCCAATCCCCCCCCTAAACTCCCTGTCGTCAGTCATCAACGCCCTCGCACACGTGTCTCCCGCCCTGATGGGGGTCTCTCCATCGCCCCGTCTCCCGTATCTGTGTGTTATTGACACTGCACACTAACGGTAGATAAAAGCCAAACAGGGCACACAATTCACAATGTATGCAGCGATCCGAGCGAAACTGAATTCAGCCGACGAACAGAGGCACCATGCCAGCTCCTCCGGCTCTATTTAATTTTCTATTCTAGATTAAATTATAATAAATTGCAATTTTTCTGCCTTATTTACTCTGTTGTTTTTGTTTTTTTTTATTTTTTGCAATGCATTGCGCAATGCTTTTTCCTGTTTCGGTCGTCTGGCAATTTGTTTTGTCACGCCTTGTTGTGAGATTTTCTAGATCACAACTCGGAACGAGATGCAGATGGGCGCCCACACGGCAAAAGGTGCTCTCTTACTCAAAAGTAAGTTCAACCAAGGCGCTGGAGATAAATATTTTCTAAAATCATATACGTAAGTATCTTTATTATATTTATGTCAGCATTGTCTTATTGTAGGGCATATGCGTTGTCCTATTACTTCGTTTATTATTTTAATTTTGTATACATATATATTTATCTAATGTTTAAACAAAATAGAGGAAAAATATCGTTTACTTTTTAAAAGTTTTAATCTCACAACTGTGAATCTAGGGTATCTCATAGAAGGGTTAACGTTATGACATATACTCTAACTAATATTTATAGTGTCTGCACAATTTTTGTGTTCATTTAAATATTTTTCATTGTAAATTACTATCTATGAGTTCATTTAATAAGGGATTTCTAATATACAAAAAAAGGTTGAATACAAAGGCAGGCAAATGTTCAAAGAACAAAACTATTCAAAATTATGTTTAACGTTGAAATAGAGCAATGTAAAACGGAGCAGGAAGCAGTGAAGCTCCTCCAAAATACCACATCAAATCCTTTTGCGCGAAAAGCTTTTGTTAAGCGTTCTTTTGAAAGCCAGCCAGCTGCACCCCTTTTTATGTAGAGAAAACAAATCTATTCTCATCTATTGCTTTGTCTAGTCCTCTATCCTTTTTTTCTACCTAGAAAACCAACGCTGAAACCCAACTCTCCCCATCCAGCGTGTGTTCTATGAAATCGAATTAAGACGAACCCAAATTTAGCAAATGCGCCATTTCGAGTTGCCTGAATTTGGCACGCCTTTGGATTTCACCCAGCACCCATATGAGAGTGTGTGTTATCATATTAAAACTTGACCTACATACGAGCTTAATAACCGGAATATTACACTAAGGAAACTTTTCGTTGGGTTGCCACAGTCTCTTAGAAACTTGGCAACAAATTGGATCCTGGAAAGTTTTATAATTGACTAAAAAAGTTTCGGATTTAAAACAGATTAAATACTCATATACTGCATACTCATGAGCTGCAGATATTATTTGATTTTATTTCTAGATAAAAAATAAATAATATAAATGACGATTTTATAGTTCTTTGTGTATTACAAACTTTTGTGTTACACAATTGAACTTGATACCACTCTCGAACTCTGACCCTTAGGGCTCCCCTTCCCTTCAGTTTTATAGCTCTATTATGGTTTTATGGCTGATTGTTTCGAGTTAGAAACAATACTTTCAACTTGCAGTCTTCTTAGCTGGGATTTGTTTGTTTTTCCCAGCTTGTGCTTAATTTTCCAAAAAGTAGTTTCCAATAAAAGTAGCCGCCAGCAACATGAGCCAAAAAGTTGTTTGAGGAAAGGAATGAGGAACAAAATGCATTGTTTGTACTTTGATTTCCCGCCCACTCCCATACCGCAACTCGGAAAAAGTTCAACAAACTTGAATCGAAGAAAACCATCAATTGGTTTGGGATTTCTTGACTCCAAAATGTAAATGGAATTTTCATTTTCAAACGTTTTGGTGTTCCTATGCTCAGCGCTCTAAAGTATTCTGAAAATGTTATAAACAAAAATAAATTGGGAATAAACTCTTTAAACACAGATGGTTTGCAGAAGATGCTTTAAATTTTAGGAATAAAATCAGTAAAGCCTTTTAAAATAACATAATAATATAATACAAAGGTCTACGTGTTGGCAGTGTATTAGATATTATATCACAAAAGTATTTACTAAACCTTCCGAGAATACTCAATATTGTAACAATATTTTAAATGTTGCCATGTTGCAGTCTGGTCTGGGCAGACTCATTAATACACCATCGAAAAATCTAAAAAAAAAAAACAATCTAAGCAATTATCAAACTGAATTTGTTTCCCTTTTATTTAATTTTTTTGTTTTTTGGATAAACTAAACTGCAATTAACTTAATTCCATTGCCCAATTGCTTTGGCCTGCCCTTTAGAGGTGGCTCAATTAAAGTCTGGCTATAATGCAAATACGCTGTGAAAAATCCAGAATTACCATAATCATTTGCCATTTGTTAAGAGCTCTACGATCTTTTGCAATTTTCGGAAAAAAGGCAAAGCGGGTGGCTTTTCCTTCCCCGACTCCAACTCAAACTCCGACTCCAACTGTGAGTTGGCCAGCAGTTTCAATTATTTATTTTAATTCGTTTGTCACTCCGCCTGTCGCCGTCGTCTGACGGACAGACTTTGGGTTAATGCTGAGATCGAGTTCGCACAAGTCTCAATTATGTGTTGGCAAATTAAGTAAATTAAATTACAATGAGAACATTGTTGGGTCGGTCCGATGCCGTCGAGTGCAGGCTTCATTATGTGCATTTAACGTAAATTTTTCAATTATTATGCGATTTAGAGTGCACTCAATGTCGGCGATTTCTTGCACTCACTGTTCAAGAATTTAAATCCGAGTTCTGTCTTTATTTTTTCCTTAAATTTTTTTTTGTGCTGGCTCCTCTCAGCCGAAGAGCAATTTAAATGCATTTTTTGCATCTTTTCTCGTTGTTTGCCTTTATCTTGTGGCACGTTTTATTTATTTCGCTGCTGCTCTTGTGATTATTATTGTGTGTTTGCCGTTGCCGCCGCTGTCGTTGTCGCAATTTTGCCTGAAAATTGGTTCGCAGTTGACCCAGTTTTTGTTGCAGCAGCAACAGCAGCAGTACCAAGTAGAAGATGGAATTGATGCTCAATTTGGCATCAGCGAAAAAGAGAAAAATAAAATAAATACGAACACGGCAGCGGCAGCAACATGTTGCAAAGGGACTGCCATCAACGATTCATTTAGAATTTGAAATTCCTCTCATTGTGCTGTGAGCCACCAACAGAAATAAATTCCGTTGCAGTTAGTAGGAAAATTATGCAATTAGTTAACCAATTTCCTTTTTTGTTTGCTTTTGAATGAAAAACCTACTACAAAACAAAAGGAAGAATTTATTTCCCAAAACGAACATTTTCAGTTCGCTTTTACCAGTGACCAAACCACACATTTTTCCTGAAACCAAATTATTCGTGGAAAGCATGAAAATTTGGTAAATAAAAAGCTCCCTATTTCAGACACTTTAAAAAGATTTAGTCTCTCGAAACATGTAATGAAAAACTTCCAACTACAACTGCCACCATTGTACCTTAATCTGCAAAAATTGTGGTTTTATATTCGAGTAAAATCCTTCATATTAAAAAAATATAAAAGATACCATATGTATGTATGTATTTACGTTCGGACAAGTAAATACAGCACAGCATTAATTAATTATATAAATTCAGAGCAGAAAAATAATAAATGCATAAAATGTAACATCTGCTGGCTATGTCAGGCAACTAGTAAGCCATTTAATACAGGAAAGACCAACACCGACATCGGGCTTCAAGCTTCGAGTGTGTGTGCATAATCCCCCATTAAATGCATCAGGGAATGAGAAACAGCAACAAAATCGAGGGAAGCGGCCACAAAACTGCAATAACGAGCACAACCTATCCAAAAACCTGCTCCTTGAACAGAACACGGTTCTCCATGTGAGGCTTTGTTTTTTATTATTACTTTTTTTCAAGTGTATGCATTTTTCAGTAAGGCGCACATTATTTTTTTGGCAATCACTTCTTGTTCTTTATGTATCCGTGCAAACTTAACCCAAATAACACTGCAGTTTTGACCTGTTTTAAATTTTTTTTTGTTTTATGTTGTCTTTTTTTGGCACAAGGAAGTTGCAACAGAGAGGGGGACCAAAGGATGTCAACTGGTGTGTGCAGGATTGCAGCAGATGCTGCACTCTGCCAGATATACCATACCTATATCCCCGGCAAACCGACTGATACCTCTGGTTAATCCTCATGACCAAGGCAGCCAGGAAGTTCGAGTTTGAGAACAAGTTTCCAATGCCGCTGGGCTATCATTTAAGATGGCAAAAATGTTGCAGTTTACTACAACTCCAGGTTAAGCGATACCGCGTATGAAATTATATTTAAATGGGAGTTCCATGAACATAAATTAAGAGTTTTTAATGAAAAATGTTAGCCCTCTTGCTGTATAAAAATTAAATTATGAATCCAAGTAAATAGCTGAAAATTTGATTTCCCAAGTTTTATCCATATGCAGATTCGTAAAAATATTATTAAAACTTCGTTTGGGCTTCAATTTAGGCCATCAATTAAGCGACTAAATGGGTACGTTTCCGAATACACTGTCGACTAATTAATTTTCTATTCAACTTTTGCAGAGTGGGAGTGATTTCCCGCTCGAACTGTATAAATCGGGCATCAACTCAATACCAACCGATTGCAACCGGTATCATTAGGATCTACAAAGTTGCAATCTTGATTGCAGTGGGAGCCAAACGGCCCCGAGGATTACACCTCCACTTTCCCCACCTTTTTGAGAATAGAGAGCTTTTCGAACAGCCTGCCAAAATTAAGTGCCAAAAAAAAAAAGAAATAGAAATCGGCTTTATGTAGGTACGAGTATTGTACTGAAATTGGGTCAGAGCTGATTGAAAACTCACCTTTTGGCATCAACTAAAATGCTTTTGCCCATATTGGCCAGGCCATTGGATGACGTTAGATTATCCGTACTTGGTATCGTCGTCTGTGAAGTGTGCGTACATTCTGAGGATGTGGAGCTAGAGCTGGAGCTGGTGCTGGAAGATGACGACGACGACGGTGACGGGGAATCACTGGTTGCCTCAATTTCTGTGGCAACTGCCGCATCCGATGTGGCTGCTGTTGCTGTTATTGGCGGTGCTGCAGTAGTCACCGCGACTGCTGGGGCGGGCTCCAGTTCGATTTGGAGGCGACAATCGGCAACTATTTTGGCCAGATTGCGTCGGCTTGCAGTCACCAACGGTACCTGCTCCGTGGTGGACTCGTTGTCGTTGTCGTTCTCATTGTCCGATCCCATATCGACCGGCTCAACACTTTCCACAATCATCAAATTCATTGGCATTTTTTCGTAATGAGTCGCTTCGCACTTTGCCTTTTTCTTGGCTTTCAATTCCTCGGCTTCCTTTGGAATTTTCGGAATTTTAGCCAACTTGCGAGGAGCAACAACACCGACAGCGGCAGCACCAACTGCAACTGTTTCCTGTTTGGCTGGTGTTGCTTGTGTTGCTGCCGTTGTTGCTGCGACTTTTAATGACTCCTCTACAACTTGTTCAGCTGCTCCTGCTGTTGACGATCCCGTCGAGTTTATTACCAACGAAGCCGTCGTTGCTGCTGCTGCTGCTGCTGATGTTGCTGTTGTATTTATAATTGCCGGCTGTTGTTGCTGTTGCGTTGCTAGCGCTGCGGCTCCACCTTCTGGTATGATTGTTGCAAAAATTTGTTCGCCAAATATGAAAAGATCCTTGGAAATAATCATTATCACCTTTTTGTGAACGTTTTGCCCCTTTCTGCCTGTGTGTGTTTATGTATTTCGGGTATTTTAAATGTAAATCTTGTTCAACGTAAGTATATATCGTATATATAACTTTTTGCTCGCCTGAAACACGTTTCCTTTATTTTAATGTATTAAACATATTTTGCGGCTGGTTGCACTTTTTGGGGATTTCTTCAAAATTTCATAATTCCCTTGCCTTTTCTTGTCTGGTTCCTTTTTCTGTCTTTTATTTAGTCTGTAAAAGAGAAGAGTAAATGGAGATTATTAATTAAATATGATTGCATGTTTGCCATAACTAATGAGATAAGTACGTTGTGATCCAATAAACAGGAAATTACAGCTTGCTTTAGACACTCCTAATTGATTAATTTGCTTGCATTTATATTTACAACTTGTTAATTGCAGTTACTTATTTAATCTCTTATTAGAGCCACTTGTCCTTGGGCTAAACTTTCTTGAAAATTTCTTTAAAATATTTACACTTTCGCAAAACTGATTGATTTGATAAAACGTTGTAACTTTAACTTTTTGAAATTTTATCGGTGTACATTTCCATTAATAAAATGCACGCTAAATGTTTACCTTTTAAATAATGTTTTACGGTATTATGAACCTTAAGTTCCTTTTAGTTTTTTTTAAGAAACTTCCAAACTTCAATAAAAAAAAATATTTATAAATGCTTACTTAGTTCATAAACCAGTATATTTTATTCACAATTTCAAAATTCAATTTCAACTCCAAATGAAACTTCAAAATATAACTATTATAAGAAAATCTTCAATAACATTTTAATTAAAATATCTCTCGATTTAGCTCAAAGAACCCGAAACTGTTTTGTTTAGTCGACGCGGCGTCTGCGCAAAATCTGTTATTTTCTCCTCTTTTTCGCCCGTTGCAATTTATCAACAATTTGTTTTATGCACTGCCCCCGAAACAGTAACAGAAACAGACACAGAGAAGGAGGAGACGGGAACGGATTCGGGGAGAAATAGGAAGAGAGAGATGAGAGAGATCGAAGTGGAATTTTGTTATATTTGTCAATTATCCCGCGCGAAACAAAGCCCCAAAAAAAAACGTCAGTTTTCATTTTGTGCAATTCGAGTGTGTGCGAATGAATGCGAATGTGAATAAAATATAAAAAGCGTGTACAAATAAAACATGACAAAAACAACGCACCCAGAAAGCAACGACAATGCGAAGACGAGTTGGGAACGTATTAAAATTCGTTCTTTCTTGTGATATTAAAAATCGTCAGCACTTTTTTTGCAACTCAATTTTTTACAAATAAATATTTTCTTTCTTTTTTTGTTTTATTCATGAAACATGTGTAGGTTTCTTGTAAACATTTTTGATAACACGCGACTTTTTCTTCGGAGCAGGGGGGATTTTTGGGGACTTGTAGAACCGAAACCGAAAAACACGAATAATACGAAAAGGCGAAAAATCGAACGAACGGAGAAGGGCACAGCGACGGAAACAACAACGATCGGCCAGAGAGCTATAGCTATTCTGCTTTTCCACACAACGCGAGTTCGGCGCGCTTCAGCATTGAAGAAAACATCCAACGGCGCCCGATTTCGATCTTGTACTGATCGCACAGACCGTTAAACGCTCCCGCCGTTGCCGCCTCTGCCGACGTCGCGGCTGGCGTCACGGCTGGCGTCGCTGCCGGGTACAGTGAACCGAAATCAAACAATATATTTAACTGGAAAACTTTTTAAATTGTTCTTTAAAAAAAAAGAAACTAATACATTTTTTCTTTAACATTTTAGTAGTTTAGCAATATATGTAGCTATGTTCCTATGATGGTGAATTGTTTGTTTAGTATAAATTGATACATTATTTATTATCTGGCCTGTCACTTTCCATAATTATCTTCATATATATATTTTTATTATAGTTTAAAAATATTTTTGCTCGTTACGATTTTCGGCCCACTGTGGCGGGGAGCAAAGAGCTTGCTGAGTGACATTCATTCCCTCGACCAAGTTCTCGCTTGCCTCTCTTAGGCTCTCACCGCCTACGATCTGCACGTGCTTTGGGCTTTTACTCTCTTCACAGCCTCTCTCCATTCTCTTCCCATTACACCAATGTTACGATCAATTCCTGTTATTACAAACTCTGTTATTGCTGATAATAACAATTGTTACAAAAGTAGCTTTCATCTGGGCTATTGCTCCTGTTTAAGGTTTTTAAAAACAAAACAAAATTAATTGTTTCAATTAAGAATCATTATTGTAGGCTTTAACTATGCTGTGGAGCTACCTATGAACAATAAAGAACAGCTCTAAATATTTATTTAATTTTAATTAGACAAAATAAAAGGTAAAAACAATTATTTTTTATTAAGACAACATTTTCAAGGGGTGTATATTATAAAGAGATATTCTTAAGAATAAACTTTGATTTAACAGAGTTACTTCTCGTTAAATCCATCTCTCTTTCCATAACACTAAATTTAAGGTACAATGTAACATATGTTTATTGCAGAGTCTGTTACTTTCCTGTTATCGGCTTTCAGCCGGCAAATCCCTGATAATGCTTCTTGATAAAAAACAATAACCCATAAAAGCTGGCCTGAAGCTTGGCTGATCTCGGATTTCGCTTGGCGATAGAAGTTTAAGGTCTTGATTGGCAACCCAGAAGTCATTCAACAAGTTTCGCGACGTTTTTGGAGTAGCAGAAAACGGCTTTTACGCGATGCTTTGTGGCCCGAAAGCCCAAGCGTTTGAGTCATTTTCTTAACAAATTTCTTACTATTAAAATACAAGCCAGAGGAGATGGTACGTGGTGGTTTTAACTGTAGAGTGTCTAAACTTTTAGCTGGTTATAAAGATTAAAAGAAAAGTACAGAAAATAATGAATTATGTTACTTTACTTTATCGGTAGAAATTGTTCTTAAATATGATGTTAATTGCAGAAATGGTAAAAAAATAATCATTAAATTTTTAATACAACTCAAACATTCTTCTAAAATTTAAAACATTTTGAATTCCCAAAAAAAAAAGATTCTATACAAAACTACTTTAAAAAGTACTTCATATATCACACTATTTTTTTTCTAGTTTTAGTAAATAAACAAATATTTAATAAAATAAGAATAAAACCCTTCTTCTTAATTATTAAGAAATGTTTGCCTTAGCTTTAAGAATTCTTTCTAATTCGTTTAGGCAAATTTCTGCTTTCCAATCTTATCAGTCATTAAACTCGCAGAGGGCAGGCGCTGCGTATACGCAATTTAAATGCGTATACGTACTGGCCGGGTGTGTGCTTGTGTGCGTAGTCCATGGATATGCAATCGTGTGGGTGGCCAAGGCAGGAAGGAGAAGCGGTATAAGATCGAGAGGGAGAGAAAGAGAGAATGAGAAGAACGCACTGGCGACTGTACGATAATAAAATGTGTCAGCTGTTTGGGCTTTCTGCCTGGGTCGTTGACCAAAAGGCACATGGAAAATAACGCACAATTGCATATTAGGCCTAAATAATGATGATTTTTCAGTTTCGCCAACCCCCGGACGAGTGTCCATGGAATCACTAAGTTTATTATGTTGCCATAAACTTAAGAACGAAAAGAGAAGAAAATAAAGTCGCCGAGGCGACCGCAATTCTTTCCTCTGTTGCCTTTGTTGTTGCAGTCTGCGCGAGCTCTTTTTTTGTTATTGTTTTTTTAATTTTCGGTGCGTAGCTCGGCCTCTCTATAAAAAAATTATATTTCTTGTTGCTGTGTGTTGGCTGGTGGTGCTGCTGGTTGTTGTTGCTTTTTATTTATACGCACAATGTGCAAAATGTGCGCACACATACACTCAAACCCGCCTCACATACACGCACACGCACTTGCTCTTAACCTTGAAAAATAACACGGCGCGTAGCTGTTGTTGTTTTTGCTTTATGGCAGCTTTCTTTTTGTTTTTGTTCCCAGCTTGAGTTTAGGTGTTTACTGTACTGTCTGTGTGTGTGTGTCTTTTTGCTCTTGTTTTTCTGCGTTCGCTGATAAGACTCTTATTTTCTTTATTTTCTTTTCTTTTTCCCTTTTTTTGTGTAGAGTGCGTGCGGTCGCGGCTTCAAAGTGTGCGTGTTTGAGAGAGCATACAAATATTGAAATACTAGACAAATTTTATTAAGCAAATTGGCGAGAATGTGAATAATTTTGCGGTATTCCAATTTTCATTTTGATTGTTTAATTTACCACATACCACACATATACATGTATGCGTATATATCTGTATTTCAGTAATTAATAATGAGTTACTCCTTTTATGATTTAAAAATTATTCCTTGAATTTATTTCAATTTACTAAAGCCCACTGCTCGTATTTGAGACCTAAGAGTGAAATATTATTAAATTAAATTTTAAAAGTAATAATAAGTCTGAAAACAACAGTGTTTTCAAGCCACTTTATTTTATTTTGTTTTATTTTTATAATAAACATATAAAAATACACTCACTTCACTGCACTATGTGGAAACGTACTCTTTATTTCACAAAAATTGTTCCTGATTCTTTCGAGGTTTAATGAACTTGAACTCTTATCAGGCGGCGAGGCTTCGCATTTGTTGATATAGCCAGGGGAGAGCTGTAATGCAACAAAAGAAGCGCCACAAAAGTCGGTGATCTTAGTCATTTGGCGTCATGCGGATTTCTTGTAGGATCTTGAACTTGGACGGATTGGGAAATAAAGCAGAGCAATCGGAATTGGGTCGTCACCGATTTCAACTTAGTTCTCCGATAAGGAGTCATAAATTTATAATTTGAACTCAAAATAAACATTTTTTATTATTATTTTAAAAAAAGAGATAAGGAAAACTATTATCAAGTGATTTAAATTAATTTTAAATTTAAATTAAAATACTAAATATTTAATTAAATATTGAGGTGAAGCAAATTTTTTTGCCTTATATCAATACTGTTAAATAAATTTACAAACTTTGGACATATGTACATATATGTACATCTGCCTCAGCTCTATGCCGAAAAGTATGCTTTAAAGTTTGTAGGCAGGTCTAAGGATAGAAGCCTAAGAGTTAAGGGGTTAAAACAAATGGTTTTTAAACTATATTAAAGTTAAATCCCCTTTCAACTACCGAGAAAGTGACATTGACAAATAATTGGTTAAACCAATTAATCATTTCGTTCGATATCAGATTATTTTTCCCATTGACCCATCACGTTTTCATGGCAAAATCATTCAATAGCTAAACTAGCAAGACGATCTCAAAACGTTTTAACACACATTTAACTTTAATTCAGAAGTATTCTTCATTATTGCAAATTATATACTAGCGATGTCGCGACATTTCGACAAGCCGATAGCTTCCATTTATGACATGATGATAGAGCGCCACCGAAAACTTACTTCCGAATCCGAATCGAGAGATCTTTCCATGGCGGTGCACAAAGTACCCCGTGCAAAAGTCGAGGATGAAGCTATGTCCAAAACAAAGACATGGCCAAAGAAGCAGCACAGCCTTTCCACAAAGGCGGTACATGAAATGCCTTCATCGATTACTGTCACAGCCTCACACCTGACGAAGAAGCAGACATTCATGACGGTCATGCCGCCAGCAAAAAAGGAGGTCATCAACAAGCTGGTTGAGAAGATGTCCATGGTTTGTGGCAGAGCCAGAGCCGAGGACATTGTCCTCCTACCGTCTCAGAATCCCACAAAGTCCGGAATTCAGCGCAAGGGGACGGCGACCCTTGGAACCTCCCGAAACAAACAAAAGTCAAATACAGATCGGCGGCCGTTGTCTCCAAGGAAGGCGGAACGAGGTCCGAACGAGAAGAAGGTGGAACGCGTGCCGAAGGACAAATCAATGGTCAAGGCTGCGCCAAAACTTAAAAAGACTTCCGGTCTCCAAATGCAAAGCGTGAGGGAATCCAATCGCTCGCTTAAAACTGGGGCGCTTTCCAATGATCGCTGGCGAATCTAAAAATTATAAAGATTCTTCCGGGAATAACTAGCCTAAGTTACTTCCAATAAAATTAGGTAATTTTAGCATCCTTGTAAAGCTTCCATCTTCTAAGAAGTTGAATCTTCGGATGGCCATTTGGAAAATTGCTTAAAATTTAGAGTACAGTAAGCGAAAAGAAATGGCAGAATTCCTTAAGCTTGGATTTAATAAAAACGTAATATAAAGAAACTAAAAACATTAAAATTGTTTACGTTTAGGGTAAAAAATAGAGACTTTTGTTTTTATATTTTATTTATTTTTATAATAAATTAGAATTTGTATTACTGCTGCTTAACATTCGGTTGCTTATACTTGTATTCTCTTGTTTTTTAAGCCTAACATTTTGTGACACAAATTTTAAGCCAATTTTGCGACGGCCAAAATTAATTTGACATAAAGTATTTTTTTAATGAAGGCATAAAGCCGACATTCAAACTTTTTTCAGCTTAGATCTAAATTTAGTAGCTTGTTTTTGCTTTTGTTTTGTTTACTTTTGCCTTGTGTTTGTTTAATTTAAAATGCAACTACTACGGACTAACAATACTTGGCTATATATACGGTACATATATATAGTGTATATAGAGTATGTCATTTTTTTTCATTTTGAATAGTTTCTGGTTGCTGATTTCTGAATTGGTATCGGTATCGTCTGTAAACGGGCGCCAAAAACGTTTGGGGGTTGGGGGTAAAGAGTTTGGAGTATTTATACAAAAGAAAACAATTGTTTCGATTCGGTTTTACAAAAATATTGTACACAATAAACACCTTTGTATAATCGTTTTTATCAAATTTCCTCTAGCCAAAGACTGGCATTCATATTATATATATTATAGGCTAATATGTTATATATATACTCTTTAGTTTTGCTTTGCGCTCGCTTGACACGTAAATGAATTTTCTAAAACAAAAATTCAGGGCGCTCTCTCTCGATTTGTTTTCCTAGTTTTTCCTTTTTTTGGTATGTGTTGTGAGATATGAAATACTTGAGGAATTCGTAGATACATTTGTCTAAAGCAAAGCCAAGCAAACATAAATGCCGTGTTTAAAAACAAAAACAATTGCTCTAATCTAACTAAAATGCAGCTACTTATGACTTGTAACCTCCTTAAACTTAAAACCTACTAGTAAACACGAATTGATGACCAATCTGTTGTGACTAAATTTTAGTTGAATTTCAAATTCAATTTCAGATTTGCTTGGGTGTTTTGGTAGCTTGAGTGTCGAAGACAATTGGATTGGTATATTTTAATTGCACAACAACTCTAGTTTTTTTGTGAAATATTTTCTGCTAGCGTACAATTATTTCAGCCAAAGTTCTTTCAGTCTGAAAAAACAAACAAAATATTTGAGTAAAAACGGATTAAAAACGTAAGAAGTAAAGTTTTTCACAAGGAAAAGGTTTTTAGTAAAACATACAAATAGTTAGTTGAGTGCGAAAATGAGTAGAACAGTTATAAACAAATTAAATTACTTACAAAAAATAAATTTCTACAGGGGTTTCTTGTTTGTGTTTCCGCAGGAATTTGTTTTGCTTGTGTCAGTTCCCTTTACGTTTAGTTTTTGGAAACAAACCAAAGTGATTAATAAATTTATTTCACAAAATTTTGTTGGCCTCAAGTTTGCTCTACGGAATACAAAACTTATTTCTAAGGAGTTTCTCTCTCTCTCTCTCTCGCTGGTTGATTAAAGCTGGTTTTATCTTGTTGTTTTACGATCTTTGCAACATTTGTAGCTTCGGTCAGTGTGCCAAAGGGTAACCAAGCAGAAGAACATGCAACAACTTGTTGGGGTTTTTTGTGTTTCTAACTAGGAGAGATCAGTAACAAATGCCCGCTACTACAGTGCGTTTCACAATGTTAAGACCACGATTTCAACACGGTTTTACTTTAAAAACTTATTTTAAATCGCATTTTTTTGTTGAAATTAAGAAATAATTTATGTTTTTAATAAGTTATCTTTTACATTCTGATTTAATTTCTTTATTTTAGTAATCTCTTTAAAAATAAATTTAAATAATTTAAGTATTTAAGGTAAATCAAAGTTGCTCATAAATCTCTGTAGATTCTTAGAATTTGCCCATTATGAAACGCACTTTTCGTGTATACATGTGTGTTTGTGTTTTGTGAGTGTTAAAGTTACAATTAGTTGACGCTTGCTGGTTTGTTGTTGCTGTTCTGACCCTGGATCTTGGCTACTTCACGGTGAAAATGAGATGCTTAGAATTCAGTGCGCGTTGCCGCCGCCGCCATCGACATCGACTCAATGCTCTGACGCAGATTGTCATCGTTGTAGATCTTTTGGCAGACAATGCTCACCTTTTTCAGCAGATCGATGGCCGTCTGCAGCACCTGCTTCCACTTGTGCAGCTCATCCTCGTGAGCCATCTCCTGGTCGCGCAGCAGCTCCAGCCATTCCTGATTCGAGTTTGGTAGTTCCCTGGAAGAGCGAGAGAAATTTCGCATCTTATTTAGGGTTCCATGTAATTGCAATCATTCTTGAACCTACTTTAAGGCCGCCAAACTAGGCAGGCGCGCCCGCCGACTGAGATCCACATCAATCCGTTCCTCCAGCCTCCAGAGCTTAAGTAATAATATCACATTTAATGCCAGCATCAAGCACAGCAACAGTATAACCAACAACGACAAGCCCTTGTGTTTGAGTCTGCTGTGTCCCTGTGGGCCGTGACCCATCGCCAGCTGCTGGCCATCGCCGGCGCCGCCGCCGCCCAGGTGCAACTGCTGCTGCTGCTGCTGATGGTGGTGGTGTTGGTGCAACTGCTGCTGCTGCTGCAGCTTTCCGCTTTCGAGCAGCAGCGGGTGACTGGAGGCGGCGCCAACCGCCGACCCAGCGACGCCTCCCGCAGACAGCAATTGGGTCTCCAGGGGGTCGCCGCCGGAAAGGCCAGCCATGCTGCCGGCTTGGGCCGTGCCGCTTGCCTCCTCCAGGGGTCGGATTTGTGTGGCGGTACCTGCGGAGAAACGGGGACGAGCGTGGCGTCGAGAGGAATGGCAAATGGCAACGGTTAGAAATCAAATTATTCGAACGAAAAATTCCAAACTGAACATAAGCAGTGCGTGTCGTCAGTGCTGGGCAACAGAATCACAACATTAAGAGTACAACAAAAGATCGATTAACTACCAAATAAATCAGGCTGTAATAAAAAGCAAGTTCTTGGTCGATGTTCAGCAGGTTGACACGAAGAAAATAAAGCCAAATCTTATCGAGACTTTGATAAAGGCAAGGAAAAGTAAGCATTACAATTGGGAAAAATAGTTCGATTCGAACTAATAGAAAAGTAGGCATTCCAAAAATAAGGTCAAGTTCCATGGTTTTATGATCCGTAACGTTTTGTCATACAATTTATGACTAATTAATCTTTATCTTTGCTATCGTTTACTGTGTCAGAAATTTAGTCTATTCACTTTTTTATATATTTGTATTCTAAGTAGAGCTGAAAATAAAATCGATCTTATAATCGATTATTTGATTTTTTTTCAATTATGCGATACATCGATTTTTATTTTTAGAATCGATACTACAAGTAAAGCTTTCCTACATTTCCTATTATATAAATTACCTAAGAAAACCGCAATTATTGTTGCTTTAGAGATCTCATTAATTTGGCCTTTGTATGTTCTACACCTGTCAAAATTCGTTGTCTGCATTCGCGAGTTAGATAAGAAACGAAATAATATGCTACCAAAGTTGTTAACTGATAAGCTGACAGCATTTATAACTCCGTTTCTAGAAGACCACAGATAAAAGAACCTCCAAATGATAATCTCTATTTTTTAAACAAAAAAATATACTTCTTTTAAGAGTTTTAAAATTAAATTTGTAATATGTGAAAATAAAGCAAAATAAGCAATGATCTTTCTCTTCCCCAAATAATTCAAGCTGTACCTCTGCTGCTCGACTGAAAGATAGCCTTACGATGATGCCAATGGGGATGCTGATGCTGATGATGGTTAAGCTGATGATGATGATGCGAGTGGTGCGAGTGCCTGTGATCGTGTTCAGGCGGCTGGCTGGCACCGTGATGATGGTGATGATGGTGCATGTGCAGGTGCTGATGCTGCGCGGGATGCTGCAACGTCTCACGGGGATTATGTGGCGCCTCTTTGATGCTGTCATTGTCCGTACTGGTGGCTGTGGTTGCCGATTGCTGATTCATGCCTGTGATGTATGTTGGTTGTTGTAGCTGGTTGTGGCTTTTGGTTGATGTTGATGTTGATGTTTAGTTGTGGTGGTCATGCGTGCGTTTTTGTGTTAGGTTAGAAGAAGCAATTGGCAATTGGCATTCGAATTCGGATTCTGATTGAATTGAATTAATTTCATTACAGTTTAAACTTGAAATTGCTTTGCTATTGTTGCTGTATTTGTTGTTGTTCTTGTTGTTGTGGTTGTTGCATTGCAGTTGTTAATTAAATCAATTTGCTTACCTCGCCTCGGCCTGCGTCCCTTGCCCTTGGCAGGCGGAATGCAAGTCTCGCTCTGAAGTGCATGCAATTGGGCTCCAAAGAAATCCTCCAGACCCGCCCACGTATTCTTCTCGATGAAGCCCTTGACCACGCCCCAAATGGATTTCTTGTACTTGATCTGAGTGTGAATCGATAGCATCGTGTGATCATCAACAGTTCTGTGAAAAACATAAATTACAAGAAATTAAAGATAAACCAAGCGAGCCTCTTGGATGACTTACCTGGCCAGGCAGAAGTGTATCAGCACACTGAAACTGTCCGCGTATGGAATGCCTGCATTAACACTATTTACGTCTATGGAATACAGTTCGCCCGGCTTGCTACACTCCCGCATGGTTTGGTATTCGGTCACCTACAGGGGGGAATCAATATATGCAGTTTGCAATCAGTTTATTTATTCTATTCTATTTTCAGCACGCTGCACTCACCTTTGAGGTCTTGGGTCCCACCGAGGCGGCCAATTGAACTGTGACGTTCACTGTGCGCACATTGAGACCCTCCTCGTTCTTGGACCACTCGCCCAAGATGAGGTCCGTGGACTTGCGCATGGCATGGAAGTCGGTGATAAATTTGGACCTGCTGAACAGCAGATTGAATAAAGTGTCCACGCTGATGGGCAGAATGGTGTGGACGATCTGGCGACCCTCGTGCGTTGAGGTGCACTCTGTGGTGGGCACAAATCTGGAAAGATAATGGAGAATAATTCTCTAATCCCCAAAAGTAAGATCGATAAATACTTACGGCACATTATTCTCTTCCGAGTCGGACGAATCAGAGACATCCGTGGGCACAGTCTCGTCGACATTTTTGCCACCTTTTTTACTTGGCTTTCGCTTTGATTCCAGCTTGGACTCCAGCGCTGCGGCGCCGGATGTAGCTGCTGTGGCAGCTGCGGCAACTGCGGATGAGTTTGAGCTCGTGCTGACCTTTTTCTCCGCACTCTTCTTATCGCTACCGCTGCTGCTGGCTGCGGCCGTGCCTGATCCCGAAACCGATCCAGAGCCAGAGCCCGCCGTGTGGTTGGCGATGGTGGTGGAGGAGGCTGTGGTGGAGCCGGCAGTGCTGCTGCTGCTGGCACTGCCCACGGGAGCCATGGTGACGCTCACCGACTGCTCGGCGGGCTTAACGGAGCTGAGGGTCAGCTCCTTGGCGTTCTGCTTCATCTTCTTGTTCAGCTTACGAGAGCTTTCCCTGGTCTTGTTGTTGTCCGAGCCGCTGGCCGAGGCGTTTGCCGAGGATTTGGAGGAGTTGAAGAAGTATTTCGTCTTGGACTTTCGCGGAGCACTGGCTCTGACGGCACCGCCGCCGCTGCTGGCGCTGCTGTTGCCGCTCTGTGGCGGTAGCTGGGGATTCGACTGAGTTGACTGATTGGACTGCTGCGACTGGCGCTGTGACTGGCTATCGTCATCGATGGCCGTCTGGAAGTCAAAGTCCGTCTCGTTGTCGTTGTCCAGCGTGGGATCGATGTAGTCCTCGTCGTCGGTGGTCAGGCCCAGCTCCTCGCCGTAGCAGTTGTGCACATATTTCCAAATCTCCTGCGGCGAGAACTGCTTGTTCATCAGCGTGTTCTGCCAGACGCGAAAGAGCATCAAGAAACTCTTGTCGCGCGAGGTGAACGTGGCAAAGAAGTACTTGTCCTTGCCGCTGGCTATCGAAATGGCATTGGGTATGACCAAGGCTGTCTTCTCCTTGGTGATGGCCGTCACATCCTTCCACTTGATGCTCACGTAGGTCTCCCAGCTGAAGATGTTGGCATGGAAGCAGACGTAGTTCTGTGAAACGTACAGGCGGCCCTGGACCAGGATGTCACGTTGCAAGGCACACGAGTAATCTGTGAAAGACATAAATAATGTGTAAGTATTAAAGTAGAAGTAGTTTTTAACTAGATTTTTTAAATTTAATAATGATTACTTCCTACAAACTCAAACTTTCTATCAAGAGCAGATCGTATTTCTATTACACAGGTCACAGCTTTTTAGAACCAAGAACTGGAATATACTTTTCTAATAGTTTTTGAGCTTACAAAATATCAGTCTCAAAAAATTTCCTATAAGTTTACAGAAAATCGAAACTTAAAAGGGCAGAAAATACGGTTTTTGGGTACTTTTGATGTGCTTTAATGTATATTTTATTTTCTAAACAATCGTTACGACAGCTTAAAAACTTTCCGTTCCCCTAAAATCAGTTATTTTTTCAAATTTTTTAGCCTTTGTCATTAATTTGTATTTTAATTCTTTTAAATTTGTACGCGCTTTGATTTTCAATTAAAAACCAAAGCACTTTCTTTCTGCTTTTATGTTTTATGGCTGTCAATTCAGACTGCTTTTGGATTATTCATAAATAACTCATTAAAAATACGATCATTAATGTACGAAGTCCCACTGAGTTGTTACGTGTTTAATTTCGATCTCAAGAAACAAACTCATCGAGCGTTTTTACAGCATTTTAAGTTGTGCAAATATAGTTACATCTATGCAGGGATCTCTTTCAAAGTGAACGTGACTAATTGCTCCAAACGGAATCATTACGAAAGGCGTTAACTCACCCACTATCAGACGCTCATCGTTGGGCACGTCCTTGAAGAGCTTCTTGAAATCCTCGGCCCGCGACTTGTAGTTGGGATAGATGACGTTGTACCAGGACTTCTTTTTGGCCCGCTCCGATAGGCGCGAGGGCTTGGCTGGCTTCTCGTTGGATGTGGAGCTGCTGCTGGTCACCTGCTGCTCCCTGTCGACGCGCAGCAGACTCAGTTCGTGCGGTGTCAGATCGCTCAGACGGTGCTGGGTGGTGTCCTGCTGGGAGACAAGCGAAAGGGAGAGCTGATCAAACACCATGAGGATTTCCATTTATTTGGTGAACTGTGGCGGCGTGAACAAACATTTTAGGTCTAATTTAATGGCACCACCAGTTTCGATATCTTTGCTTTTTGGCCACCTGTTCGCATTGCTTGTTAGCTCTTTTTTTTTTTCGGGGTGATTCACCAACTGTTCCTAGGAAACTACTCTTCGACCAGGTGTTTGGTTTTATTCCTTATCACAGACCACACGCTTGCTGTTCGTTTACGACCCCCAATTATTTACACAAAGTTCGGGCTGCAGCAACGATCGTTATTATATTTTGTTATTATTTTTTTTGGCATTCGCTGAGACGCTTCGTCGCTTGTTGAATTCTAATTTGCTATTGCCAGCCGAGCGGGGCCAACGTCAATGGGAGCCCAACACACACACACAACGCGAGCCTTCTTATCAATGGGTGGGAAAAAAAAGCTTGGGCTCCACCAACAATTTATGTAGCGAGCTTTTGCATTGAAGGGTGATCCTAATCAGCTGCCGCCAGGTGTGGGAGAATGTAAACAATACATACTCACATATGCTCCTTCCTATCGCCGAGCGATTAGATTGAGCCGTCGGATGGTCAAATGTGTGGTTATTAATCTCGATGTCCGTCCATCTGCCTATCTATCTATCCATCTAGGTTTTTACTAATCTGTCAATCGATTGATCGCTCTCCCTCGAGTGTAGTTTAATTTGATTTGAGCACTTAGCTGCGGCAATTTCACACCTTTTTCGGAGTGTGCGTGTGTGTTTGGCGCTAATGATTCGAATCAACAGAGTGTGCAGGTTATGAAAGCTCGTCAAGCCTTTCTTCGAATATTCAAATAGACGCGGAAATAGTTGTGGGTTTGGCGACAAGCCCTTAACATTAAAAATTAAATATAGGAAAGGCAGTTGAACTTGAAGACAGTTTGGGGACTTTTTCTTGTGGAAAACCCTAGGCATTTGAATAATTTAATTATGAAAAAATTGGCTTTAAAAACTTTAATCAATATTATAAAACCTTGAGAGCAAAAAATATATTACATTTTTATGGTAACTCAGTTACGCGAAGCACCAAGTCATCGAAAATAATGTTTTATTATAGTAATTACGTTTTTGGCAAGACGAAATTTGCCTTAATCCTTTTGAATTATCATGCTCATATTAAATAAATTAAGCCATAAACCGCTCAAAGTTTTCTGAGGCAGTGCAGACTTTTAGCGTACTTTACTGTGTATTTTTAGAAATGATGAAGTTCAAGAATAAAGAACTGCTTTTTTCAAAAATGTCATGGTGTTTCAACCCCTGAATGTCAGGTCGGTCATTTGCCACAACAGTTGTCATAGTCAATGACTCATTTTCCCAGCTGCATATGGCTATAATATTTGTAATGCTCCAGCCACAAGACTGTCCTTAGCTATGAGTCATGCGTAGACTGTTATCTCTTTTGTAATCTATGAGATTTTTATAAATTCTTAACTTTTCAAAGAATGAAAGAGTTCAATTTATTTGTTGAAATTCTGGAAATCCCCCTTTTAATACCTCTTAATGGCTTTCTCAACCTTAACTTACCTCATCGCGTCCGTGGCTGGATGTGGACAATTTCGCCTGACTAGCCGCCTTGCCCTTGGAGCTGGTGGAGCTCTTCCGGCTGCTTGGACTGTCCGAGACACCCGGGGCGGTAAATCCGTTTGAATCGGCACTGTGCACTGGCTGATCTCGGCTCGAGTCGCTGCCCACTATATTAATGCTGGGCGTGACTCCCTGGGCAGCTGTACTGGAAGTGGGGCCAGTGGGAGGACTAGTGGAAGAGACGGCCTGGGTTAAGCTAAGGTTGCTGCCCGAGGACTCATTGCGCTGCGCTGGCGGAGATCCGCCGCCTGTAACTGGGGCTGTGGAAGCGTTCTGTTTGGAGGACAACGATATGGAGACGCTGCTGTGCTCTAGGCTACCGGTAGCTTCCTGTATGGTCAGGAGTTTAGTACTCAATGTGCCGTTTGTGGTGCTTGTAATCGTGATCTCCTCGGTGATGGAATCGCGCCTGTAATGGCAATTGGGAAATGGATTTAGTAATGGGATCAGCTTAAGCCGCCGACTACATCTACACCGAGATTAAATGGGAAAAACTCTTGAACTAGGCATGCAAATTTGGAAGGTACTGATGTTATTCTCTTACGGAATTGGACCAAGGCCTGGCTGGAGAGTTCCCGGAGCATTGACCCAAAACACCTACCTGTCGCCACCATTGCTACCAGCAGTCGTTGTCCTCTCAGCGGACCTGGCATCCGTGAGTTCCTCCTCCGGCTGCTGCTGGGGGGGACTCGGCTCTGGGCAATCCTGCACCGACTGGCTCTGTGACTGTGACGGTGACGGTGAAGCTGACTGTGACTGGAGCTGATCGGGCTGGGTGGTCTCGGGTATCATGTTGGCATTGGCAGGGGTCTTGCTACTGCTCGGTTTATCGGCAGTTGCAGTGGTTATGGTTACACTTGATGTTGTTGGGTTGTTTATATCAATATCTTTAATCCTACAATAAAATGCATATATAAACAAATCAAAATAACAAATGCCAAATGAAAACACATGCCCAAAATAAAGGACGGTAAGAACCATTGGGGGATCTAATATGTATCTTTACATTACGATTTATTCTAAATGTTTTGGGGGGGATAAAATTGAAGTAACAGGGATTTTAGGGAATAAGCAATTGAAATAATATTCATTTCACCAACTAAGCACTACAAAATTTAAAATTTTAATGCTTTGCAACATTTATCAGAGATGTGAAAATATCGAGAGATACATCCAGGTTTATATGTGAAATCTTCTGCTCGATATATCAGAACAATATTTATATATCAAAACAATGTAATTTACGATATTTTTGATAATCTCTCCTAGATTTTAATATTTTAACTAAGAAACTTCTTATTCCAATTACAATCCTTTAGCCATCACCTATAAAAACTTCCTAACCTTTGACATTATAATATAATTATTATTTCTTTACAATTTCCTACTTTAACTTCTTAGATCAAGACACGCCTGGTTGCAAGATTGCAATTCATTAAAGAAAGTAGTTCCAAGTAAATCAGATAAAGCCACGACCACAGGTGGTACCACTTGAGCTGTACAAATTTTATAAGCGACTATATAATTAATTATTTTAGGCTGATAAAAGTTAAATTTTGTTGTTTAAACAAAGGCACAACCAGGAAAATTAAGGAAATAATGAAAACGAATTTTTAAAGAAATTTTAGTAGTCAAATATAAGGAGTTGAAAAGGAGTTAACAAAGGCGAAATGCCACAGTTAACTCCATCTTAAAATAAATCTTTATACGAAATATTTAAAACAAACAAAGCAAGTAATACCCAAGACAAAGCGAGCGAATTCTAAGACCACTTTTCGTATGATTTAATCTCAATTACGCAAATAATTTTTTTGAGTTCATTGACTTGGATTAAACATTAACGATCTCCACAAAGAGTCATTAAGGTTTCCGCGAAACCACAATAAACCGTCTTAGTCATCGATGGCGATAAGGATGCGCTCCACCATATGGCCAATACCAATTCCTATCGATAACTGAAAATTGGCAATTGTTAAGAAGACGAAAAGCTGCCTTAACTGATCGCTGGCTTAAGTAATTTCGCTTTCGAGTAATTTCCGTTAATTGTTCTCAGCGTTGATAGCACACAGCACACGACAAGACAGATAGTTTCCCCCAAGCATACCAGAGGACCCGGTGTTTCCGACTTTTTCGCAACGTTCGCCGTAACATTTTGTACGCGCCTCAAAGAGTCAACAGTATACAATATTATTTTCAATTAGACGTGCTCCTGCCTCCGTGGGCTGCGACGGAATGGTGTACCAATTGCCATTAAACGATTGTAATCAATTCTATTGTGCACTATACTCTCCCATTCGGTGTGGGCGTGTGTGTGTGCCTTGTGGCACACAATTGTTATTATTTTTAATATATATATACGTATACGCTGCTTGGCTCTGATAAGAGGCGATAAGATACTTCCAGGGCTTAGCTCTTGATAAAGCGCCTAATGGCTGAGGCAAATCAGCTTTCGTGTGTGTGTTTGTTCAAACCAATAGAGGCTAGAGGGATTTAACCCACTTTTCCAATCCGAAATGAAACGCTGAGAACAATTACCTACAGCTATTGCAATTATTAGGTATTTTTAGCAAACTTGCAAGTGTTTTTTAAAAGGTTTGCGACTGCACCCAAAGGCTATAAATATAAGGTTACATATGCAAATTACTTTGTGACACACATTGAGGTTTAATGGTTTTTTAAATTTTTTAGGTGCAGGGCTACCTCTCAGGAAGTTGTAATGTAGACTATAACTCTCCATAAAGATAATTAATCTTATCAAAATATTTTTACATCAAGGTCTTCTCTAGCATTTGCAGAAGCCCAGAACCGACCATGGAAATCCACTCAAACATCCTTATCAGCGGGGTTCAAGTTCATGTAACATGGAATATACTTTGTTGGGATGAAAAACATCGCCAATTGAGTAAATACCAAACGAGTGGAGTAAAAAGCATTAAGCGGCGATTACGATTCCCCCACATTAACTGAGTGTACGTATTTATAATTGCAAGAGTGTGTGAAAGATCAGAGATAATCTACACTGGGGGCTATAATGTGTATATAGAATTAATGTCTCTCTGTGTGCTTAAGGGAGGTTCAAGGGTTGCGAAAGCCAACTCAGATAAGACAGCGAATAACAAAGTGTGCATATGGCTAACCCCCTTTTTAGTTATTTCAAACATTAAAGAGTGAATGAGTAGTGGAAACTTGAATGAAGCTTGTTTCCTTTTAAATGTGAGTGTCGATAATAAACTCAGCATACTTGGGTTTGAGTATACTTTTAAGAAAATATATACTTTCAGTAGCTCCCAGGGGGCAATTTGCGATAACAGTATTCGGATAATATCTAGAGAACATCCCCTTAATTGAGGTAAACAAATTCTGAGAATATTTCAAAAATCCGAGATAAAAACTCGTGATATTTGCTAAAAGATCGATGTTATTTATAGACATTTTATTTGCTTTCAAAGATAACTTTCTAGGAATTTATTTGGGGGTTCATGTTATTTATGAGTTTAAAATGAATACAAAATATTTATAGTTTAAAATAACAAACAATATTTCAGTTTACAAAGTAAGATATTTTTCAGTCACCCTGTTTTTCCGAATACTTTTCACTGAGCAATAAATAAGTTTCGCTGCATTTCTGGTTTATTATCTATGACTAAGAATTTTAAATGCAAATGTTTGGTATTTGTCAGGGAAAATTATTATCTCTGAGAATAAAGCATTTTTTAATGTCACGCAATTAGTGATATACACAATCATTTCTACAGAGAGCAATTACAAATGAAATTGCACCGACTCGCAGCTAGAATAATAGATATGTTGGGTGGTCGAGACCCCCCAATTGAACTTTGGCCTTTTCACAAATGGAAGCCGGGTGCATTTCCGACATGAATGGGCCACTGGACATAAAAACCAAGCACCACATTAAGCTGTACAAATAATCCACTTCAATTACCCACAACACCTAGAGTTTGGTAATTTTCTATAATGCTTAGCCATGGCAGGGAGAACCTTACGAGCATTTAAACTCGGAGAAAAATCAATAGAGTGAAGAGTGGAAAGTGTATTACATTTTCTTTCGCTTGGGCTTCTTTGGTTCCACGATTATCGTTTTCCTCGGCGGCTTTTTTACTTCCTCCTTCGGCATTGGTTCGCTGTTTTTATTGTTCGGCCAAAATCTATGTCATCGCTGAAAGGCGAACACACACAAAAAAGTGGCCAAAAGTCTGGCAGAGACCAGAATCGGCCAGCGCGAAGAATTGATGACGAAACGTAAACACGGCAGAAAATAATTCGTATTTTTAGCACAGCTCGGCGAAATGTCATTAATTTATGAACTATCCCACACGACGATGGCACGGCTCCGCTGTTTGCCGTTAATTATTTAATTAATTTTCCCTGTTCAGTGTCGCAGTTTTTGCCAAGTTGCCGTTTTGTTCCTTCTGTTGATTGTCATTTGTTTGTTTGCTTTGTTGTTGTTTTGTTTTGTTTTCTAAGGCACGCGATGGCGTAAAATGCGAATTGAGGCACGAGAACCGAGAACTGAGAACCGAGAAACGAGAACGGAGAGAAGCGAGTCTAGAAACTAGAGAATTGCAAAGCGGGAGCTC
The DNA here is from genome assembly GCA_018904815.1 of Drosophila ogumai. Lineage (NCBI taxonomy): Eukaryota > Metazoa > Arthropoda > Insecta > Diptera > Drosophilidae > Drosophila > Drosophila ogumai. Next base: position 13,828 of record JAEIIJ010014972.1, on the reverse strand, counting down.
GTGCCGGGCACGTCATCCCAGCTCGACGTTCCGATTTGCACTCGAGAGCAGACGCCGAGAGAATGGCCACAAATCCCCCTGGTTTGGTTCGGTTTGCTTGGCCTGGGCCTGGGGTTGGAAAAATCAGCCCGAGGAGAGATAGGGGACGACCCACTGGTCGAACTTTGCATACGCTAGCTCAATTCTTCGCAGTCTGGTAAACATAACTCCTCCAAAAGTGGATAGCCGTATCGCTTGAGACACCTTGTGGGAGGGGATTCCAACTACAAGCGCCAGCGCCAAGGCTAATCCAAATATATTTGCTGGCATTCGGGTTACGTGGAAAACGCTTCAGTGCACAAAAACCAAAAAAATATATATAATTCGCTAAATAAATACAGTGAGGTAGCGAAAGTATAAAAACTTTTGTAAATAATCCTTGAAAATTGCCCAATTATTCAACATTAATTAAAGTCTTTGGGGGATGGCCAACATATTTGTAATTATAACCCACACTTTAATTAATTAAAAAGCGGTTTAACGATTAACTACAGCAATTAAATTTTTACTACAGCTAGCTAAGCTTGAACAAGTTGTTAAGTCTGTGAACCCAATACCTAATAATAAATACATTTATGAATGGAGTAGGTTACTTAATGTATTCCGCAAGTTCCCCACTATTTTTGCATATTTATTAGAACTATCTGAACTCGCAATATGAAATTTGGGAAATGTATAAATAGGCTGGACGTTGTTTATTTATTTAAATACCCCAAAGGTCGATAAACTATTTCGAAAGCCAAATTTTCCATTGGATATTTGAATGAGAAGTGTTCTTATTAATTCGTTATCTATTCATTTGACTAGCGATCCCCTCCATTCAATAAATAAACTGATAACGCAGCTATGATAACCAGTAAGTCGTATTTTAACTGACTTACTTTACCCAAGAAATGTACTATAGTTTCCACATAAAATCGATATGCCACAGGGCCTTACAACGCCGAAACGCCCTGTACCTTTCCTTCTGTCCCTCGGAAAGTGCGAATCGCTGAGGCAAGGCAACTGTTGCGCAACACAAGAAGAGCTTCCAAAAGCTGGCTATCAAAATGCAAGTGGTACGAGTGGAAGTGGGAGTGGTGTGGGGCAATTAGACGGGGCAGACACCTCGTGTACTATCACTCCGGTGGCAAATGAGTGGGAAGAGCTACTGGGGAAGGGGCTAACAGGTAGATAAGCCGAAAACTGAAAGGAACAAAGAGGGGCAAATATATGTAAGTATAAACGACATGCAATATGACCAGCAGCAATGGATTAAACATGCAAACCAGCGGGCAAACCTACACCACAAATTAACACGCATAACTCTTGGGTTTCAAATTTTGCACAGAAGAAAATAAGATCAAGGATGAATCCATTATGTTCGAGATCTATTTCAATGGTGATGTTAATTAAGGCTTAATTTTTGTGGAAATTAACACGTTCTGACCCTAATAGGCATATAAATATTACTTTCGACTTAATACAGTTTTATAATTAATAGAGGAACCCGATTAGTGCGATACGAAAGCTTATCTTTTGGAATTTTACAAACTTATTTATAATAAATAGCTTCATTAAAATAAGTAGATTAATTTATTTATTTTTAGCTGCATAATGGGCTTATCATTTAAATATAGAAAATGTTCTCAAAATATGTGTAATTTTTTTAGTTTTAGATTTATCATATTTTTTTTTTAAATACAAGAAATATTCCAAAAATATATGTGTAATTTTATTTAATTTAAAATAAATTCTATTTAGGAATTTAACCCAAAATTTGCCTTGTTCTAATCTTTATTCTGTGCAAAATTTAATATATATATATGCATACATTTTAATTTAATTTAATGGATTGTATGGGGGTGTGGCAACTCACATGGGCGCCGCATTTAAGCTGGCAGTGCGTTTGTGCTTGCTGTGCGAAGGACGATGGAACAGGCTCTGGGCGGTGGCCAAGGACTTGGGCAGAGCACCCTGGCTGGAGGACTTGCGTAAGGTAACCAGGCGTGATCCCAGACCCGTACTCGATCCCGATACCGAACCCGAACCCGATCCGGAGCAGGAGGAGGAGGAGGCCAGCGAGGAGCTCGACGAGGAGGTGGACTTCTGCTGGTGGTGCTGGTTGTGCTGCTGCTGTGCCCGCTGCTGTGTAACAAAATGCATGACAACGGCACTCGCTGCCGCCCACAATTGCCGCTCTCAATTAATTGCTCACTTCGCGATGTTTGCTATATTAATTTTACTTTATATCCAGGGCTCGCTGGCAGAGAGCTCTTTTATTTACTTATTGCTTCCTTTTACTTGGTACTTGCTGACGTCTGCGAAAGTTTCTTTTTGGTTTTGTGCGCTCGCATAGTTAACGAAATTCACTGCCACGTCGCGCGTTCGATGGATCTTGAGTGTCTGCACGGTTAAATGCTATTTTTGGGCTACTTCAGTATGAGATTCATGTGTAAATTCAGGCGTTTCGTCTCCGCTCCGAACGATTCTTCACTTCTTTATGCGCATAAAAGGTATACGTCGCCGCCAGGGTTGCTAGGTGTGGGTGGTGCCAGACGCCGCTCCAAGCACACGGCTGATTCCACCTGAACGTGGCATGGGTGTAGAGGGAATTATCTTCTTTTTGTGTGACTTTGTTTATTTTTTGAACGTTTGCTGGTTTTCAGTGAATAAAATGTGTGTATATTAAATGTCGGCAATTGTCGGCACCATGGCAACCCCCGGCCACAGCTGTGCGGGGATGCCAACTCGTGACGAATAAAAGCCAGTTGGCAGCCCATATTTGCCATAGATGGTCACACTGAACTCGTTTGATTTTAAAGTTTTGTTTAAATTTAATCAAATTTATTTAAATAATATCACAAGCAAATACACAACACTTGATTTGTTTACAAAAACGTTTGTTCCCCTTGGCGAGAGTAAGGCAGCAGCATTAGGGCTATTGTAGGCGCTAGAAAGAGAAGACAATATTTTTCAATTGAGGGAAGTCGAAAATAAATAAAATTAAATATCAAGGAGATTAGTTTGATAAACTAAAGCAATTAGAATAGCAAGTCTTAATAATACTCAAGCTAGAAAACCGTTTGGTGTCAGTACAATGCTCGAATTGCCGCTCTTTAGGAGTCCTCGGATCAGCGCCAAGTCATCGGGCGTCAAGGACCATCCGGTTAACTGACCCACCGACTGCAGTTCCGGGCAGCAGTCCATTAGTAACTGAAAACATATTTAGTTTTATTATAAATATTGAATTAAAAGGTTAATTCTTACCTCCACTGAGGTCACAGTCAGCTCTGGAGCGAGAGTAAACCAAACATCCTCCAACAACTTGAAGTCATGCTGCATAAATATGCTAAAAAAAGAAGCAGGCTAGTATTATATATTTCCTTCAGAAATAGGATCAATACCTCACTATATCCTCATCCGTTAGATCCACCGTGTCCACTGCCAGCCGCTTCAGATCCGTGGAGTGGCAGAGGAAGGCCTTCAAGGAGCTCGTCATAATGGCGCTGCTTAGGATCTCCAAGCCCTCAAGCTGATGGAACTTGGCATTGGCCTGTACATACGACAGACTATCGATCATGTAGCAGTCGAGATCGATCAGAGACGGGCACAGGCGCGCCAGCTTTCCCAGCTCGAGATTTCCCGACCCCTTAATCATCGTGAGATGTCGCAGATTTTGGCCAATGGGTCGCTCCAGCAGAGGCATTAACTCGGCCACCACAAACTTGTAAATCTTCAGCTTTCTCAGGGAGCGCGTATGCAGAGCCCTGAGGCATCCCGTCTTGGGGGAATCCAGATAGAGGGTCTCCAGCCTTGGACTAGTCTGCATGATCACCTGGAGGGTAGCCTCATCCGTGCCCGTATCGTGGATATATTTCAACCGGCACTTGAAGTGATCATCGACATTATCGTAGACGAACTTCAAGGCGGCGCCCACGAAGGAGTACGTGGACAGGGTCTCCACATGCGGACAGTGTTCCAGGATTAAGGCTATGTCGGAATAGCAAATGTTCTCCTCGCCGGGCATGCCCACGTCCACAACGGTTAAGGACGGGCCGCAGACTCCTTTGGCCAGGGCATCGATGCCGATTTCCGTGATGTCTGTCTCCCCGGAAATGTCCAAAATCTGCAGTCGTGTGCAGCACTTTCCGATCTCCTCCAGCAGACGATCATTGGCAATATAGGGCACATATAGCTTCACGAGCTGCTTGCACCGTCGCACTATTTCGTACATGTAGTGCATGTGCTCCTCCTTTACCCAGATTCCCTTGATATTCAGCACTCGCAGTCCAGCGCCCTGGGCCGCAATCACCTGAAGATGGATTCGGTTCATCAGGCGGAACTATGTATATAGTTAGCCCACAATTACCTGCAGAATCTTCTCGTAGTAGCTGAAGGGAAACACTTCCGTGACCAGAAAGGTCACTCCACAGTTGAGCAACATCTGTAGGCAGGTGAACCTCATGTTGGCCTCCAGGTAATCCGAGCTAAGGATCACCCTCAGCAGATCCTGGTAGATATTGGATGTGGCTCCCAGCTGGGTCAGATACTCGTTCAACTCCACCATCACAATGTTGATGTCCAGGTGGACATCCGGGGCATACTGCACATAGCTGATGGTGGACACCAACAAGTTGGCCAGCTCAGCCAGGGAGCTGTCGCTCAGCGATCGCACGGTGCACTTCTTCGACATGTCTCTGTTTTGGTTTTCGCTCAGAAAGTAAACAAAATGCGACGCAGAAACCGATAAACTAAGAGCAGAAGAGCGAATCCTCGTGGTTACATCACTTGGAGATCAAAACTCTGATATTTACTGTGCTCCTCCACGATTCCTTAGTTTTTTTTGTAACTATTTTTCGAATCTTAATTTGTTGGCTCTTAGGATGAGCCTACATATAACTATGTACTTTATATTTATAAACAAAAATAGATTCTAAAATTATATAGGCGATGGACAACAGTTTTGCACTCTGCGAACAAACGAGCGAGCCCCAACCGATCCGACAGCACAACGCGAACTGAGAAATGTTTGTTTATTAAACAATTTCTATAGGCGACACACACACAGTAGAGCTTCACAAAATGGAAGTTTAACAAATAGTTTGGCTAAAGTAAACTTTGCTAATAAAATAATGGTTAATAACACAACCTTTTAACAACTTTTTGATCAATAATGTATTAAAAAATATATAGAGGCATAGGAGGTATAGGGAATTTCCCGAATGCCATCTAAAAAAGTTAATTTAAAGGTGCTTGGTATTACTTTGCAAAATGATATCTCTCTAATAAAACACTAATACAAAATTACAAATTAAATTTGCATTTAAACTCAAATTAATTTATGTGCGGAATTAGATATTGAATTATGTACTTTTAGGTACATTTTTAATTGAATTTTCAAGTGATTTCTTTAACTTGAATATTAAGAACACACAATCAACTAGAAACTAGTCTTTATTCGACGGCTTTGAGTTTATCAAAACTCCAAATTAAATGTTAAACATAAAATAAGATTCGTATCTCGAAATCTCTTCAAAACTGGAATGTTTTGTATCAAAAGTTCGAGGTAGAGATTTTCCACTGTAGACGAAAACAGAGAGAATACTTAGAGAGAAGCGTTTCGTTTCTAGAAGAGATTCCTATGGCTGCAGGTAGCTGGGCAGCTTCATGCGCATAAACAGCCAGGTGGTAAAGAAGGAGACCAGGATAAAAATGAATCCCATGGCGGTCAGCAGCAGGCGATTCAGATTCGTTTTCCCGGGAGAATGCGTTTGGTCCATAATAATGAAGCCCAGGCCGCCGATGGTAAAGAGGAAGCTGCTGGCCAGGCCCTCCATGATGTACTGTCCGTTGACGCGATACGGCATGAAGGCCACGGGACGCGAGTGTCCATGCTCGTCCACAGTAGCACCCACACTTGGTGGCTCCACGATGACATCGTAGATAATGCCTGGCGGAGGAATATACATACATTGGGATTAATTTCTGGGTTATTTTTATTGGGTGGAAATCACTAACCTCCGGTCACCAGAAAATAGGAAAGCAGAATCACACTGAAAACGGCCATGGGCGAGGGCATCGGGATGCTGAACTTGCGCACTTTGATGTTTGGCGGCACCAGAATGTGAAAGGGTATGTTATATAGTGTTTCGATCATGTTTAATGTCACCGATATTCGCTATATCCGGAGTTAATACTTTTTTTTTTACTTTTTGTTGTTTTGCCGGCGTAGGCGATAGTGTTGCCAGTTACGCCTTTTTCCCGTTAAATCTGGCTTTTTTTAAAGCCAATGGCTAGAAACCACCGTAAACAGAGGTCAGCGGGAATTTAGGCTTTTTTAATAGCAGCTACGGTCATACTTAGTTGCAACGAAATAAAACAAAAAACAAACAAAAGGGCATTCCGCAACAAAATACATTAAATAACCGCGAAAAACATAGAGTCTGCAAGCATGGCGGATGCCAATGCCGTGGGGCCAGGTATGCTAATGTTAAATCAACGAAACTTGATGAAAATCAAGCTGAAAGTCACTATATTTAATTTCAGGTAAACAGCCGGCGACTGCCAAAAGAGTGCAAAACATCTTCGACTTGACCCAGTGGCAGAGATCCCGCGCCTACCACGATCTAATTGGGTTCATCAATGGCACCAGCTCGGCGATCCAGGGCATCAAGACCACGGACGAGATGTACGAGTCGGAGATGCTGCGCAAGCTGCTGGGCCTCTTCGAGTCGCTGGAGAAGCTGGTGGAGAAGCATCCGCCGCTGGAGCAGCCGCAGCGGTTCGGGAACAAGGCCTACCGGGACTGGGCGGGCGAGATGCGCGAACAGCTGCCGCAGTGGCTGCATCAGCTGCTGCCAGCCGCCAAGCAGAGGCATCAGACCGAGCTGGAGCTCTATCTGATGGAGTCGTTCGGCAATGCCACCAGAATTGATTATGGCACCGGCCATGAGCTCTCCTTCCTCTTCTTTCTGTGCGCCCTGTTCAAGGCGGAGATCCTGCAGGAGCAGGACATCGTGAGCGCCGCCCTGAGGCTCTTCAATCGCTATCTAGAGTTTGCCAGGCAACTGCAGCGCACCTACAACATGGAACCAGCGGGTAGCCAGGGCGTCTGGGCGCTGGACGACTTTCAGTTCGTGCCCTTCATCTGGGGCAGTGCACAGCTGGCGGGTAAGTCAGCCATTTCGTCCTCGAATTCCCACTCTAATCTCATGCTCTTGTTCTCAGTCAAAAGCCCCTTTGATCCGTCGAAATTCGTGGACGAGCAGATCATCAGCGACTTCAAGGATCAGTTCATGTTCATCAGCTGCATCGATTACATCTGCAAGGTCAAAACTGGCCACTTTGGCGAGCACTCCAACCAGCTGTGGAGCATCACGGATGTGCCGTCGTGGGTGAAGATTAACGCGGGTCTGGTGAAGATGTACCAAAAGGAGGTGAGCTCTTGGATAAGGCTAATGTGTTCTCCTTAAGCCTTCAACTTTCTGTCCACAGATCTTGTCCAAATTCCCAGTGATTCAGCACGTATACTTTGGGGAACTGATGTCCTTTGATGCCGTGCCCCCTGGGACGACGCTATCCAGCGCTCGATTGGGTCATGTTGCTCCGCCGCCGTCAAAACGTATCTGCATTGGAAAACCGAACTTGGTGCCGCCCGTTCCGGTCGCTGTTCCACCACCTCCGCCCGCCGAGGCTCTGCCCAGCAGCGATCTGAATGTCGGCGATTCCAGCAGCGAGAGCAGCGACAGCAGTGTGGTGCTGCGTGCCTCGGCCTCGTCGGCTTCTCTTGTGGCCGCCGCTGAAGGAGCTGGTGATAAGCCCAACATCCAGGCCGCCGAAGGAGAGGCCACCAAGGATCAGCCGGCAGAATAGGCGCGGAAATACGAAGCGATGAACATCTAACCTGTGTTACAAATTTCTTATTAATAGCGTTGACCCTCGGTCCAGTAAAAACTTTACACAAATATAAACTCGATTGTTTTTTTAATAGGAGAAAAGAAGAAGAAAAAGTTCTCATCTAAAATGTTTTCACTATCGAAATTTATTAGCCAAGCTTCTCGTGTTAAACGAATTTCACTACATTTAATCCACATTTTTCACGCCAAAATCACAATAAAGAAAATGTAAATCCTAAGCCGAATTTGATGGAAACAAATGTACATTAGCCCCACTCCTTTGGAGTTTCAACCTAACGGAGAAACAAAAGTAAAAGGAAAAAGTAAAAACAAAAAAATCAATATGGCAAATGAGGCATGCAAATAGATGAACTTACATCAACTTTTGCGGATGTTCTGCCGGCTTAAAATAAGACGAAATTATAACAAATGCAGAAAAAGGGAGAAAAGTGGCAAAATATAAAACAAAAAACTTTTTTGTGGACTCCCTTCCTCCCCGGGAAGCATAATCATTTATTTTCGACACATCATTTATCAAACCGTGCGGCAGGAGCCAGCTTGTCACGCCCCCTTCGCCGCCATCCTGTCTCCACATTTCGTCACTTAAAAACTTCCTCCGGCATAGTTTTTTCCTGGCGTTGATGCTCCTTTTGTATTTTTAGGAGAAAATAGCGAGGTAGCGCTTGCATTAAAACTTTGCCGACGCATTTTGATTGAAGACTCTGGAAAACATGAAAATGTTTGGTTTTCTTCCTTTGTTCGGAGCAAAGAGCAGCAGGCCAACTTCGGTCATGTTCATCAATTTGACCCCGCCCATCTGCGGACGAGGAGGCCAGTTTTGGGTTCTGGGTTCAGTTTCGGTTTTGTGTTCTTGCAAATTGAATGAAATTTGTGGGCGAGCTGTTAGCAGGCGTTCGAACAAGGCTCAAACATGATTGAAGGGCGATAGATGGACTCTCTGGGGGGAGGCAGAGGGTATCGGCCGCTGATGGATGGATGAATGGCCAGGTGGATGGACCTTTTGACTTGGTAAAATGTAAAATGTGGCTGGCAGAGGGTCCAACAGCATTTGAACCAAGATTTCTGCACCAGCAGTTGTGTATGGGCGGTTCTGAGAAATCAGGGATATCTTTAGCATCAAATATGTATCTATTGTTTTGATTGTTGCCAATTGGCTGGGTAAAGTATGTACGCAAATGAGCATATAAATCTTGATTTTCATAAAACATAATGCCAGACTATACCTTTTAGGATTAATTTGAAATATATTTTTTCTTAAATTTATTTCAGATTTTCGCAACAACTAGCTTCTTTATTATAGTTAGTACAGGTTTCGATCATTGTTCTTTTTATTTAATTAGTTTAGCCTTTAAAATTCTCCAAGTTTTTAGTGTTTGTTAAGAAAATGTTGTAAATAAGTTTCTTTTCACTTTTTCTAAGCTACTCACACTTTTTCGATCATCACAGGTGATTTTTCGCCTTTCCGCACTGCCAATTACCTTGTGGTCTCCTCGTCGTTCAACTCCGCACAACTAATTACATATACACCTCCTGCCCGCCTCGACTTCGTCTCAAGAATGTGCAATTTGCGAAAGTTTAAGATTTTGCCAAGGAAGTCGAGAAGTGGCAGAAGCCCCACACTGAGCTGAGCTGCACGCAGGGGACAAGGGTGACGATGAAGTCGGGGTACAAATAAGTCTGCGGAGTGGCTCTTAAACCGTTGCCAATACACATAACTGGCACAAAGTTGTCGCAAAAAGTTCGAAGAGCTCGAGCGGGAACTTAAAACGAAGCTGGAGCAACTTTCACGTGTGCAGAGTGAAAATTAGTTATTGTCTATGGATAGGGGGTGGCAAATTACCACCTGGTGGCACAGGGAAAAATAGGAAATAATTTCTTTATTTAAAATAATTAAAAAAAAAAAAATGCTTAACTCGTTATTTTAAATCATTGAAAACTATTTAGTAATACTAGTACATAGGAATACAGCTTCAAATAGTGGTTTATTTATGTAATAAAAACATCTGTATATTTATAGAATTTTTAAATAGCTACAAATCATTAATATATTTTTGTTTATTTTTTTCTGAGTGTCTTAAAAGAGGTTTAAACAATTCTTTGTTCCACCGCCTCTAGAAGAGGTAAACTTCCTCATCAACTTTCCTGTTTTCTTAGCCAAAGAAGTCGACCCTTGGATGGGTCCGAAGTTCAACTTGCAACTTTGTGTGCGACATTGACCAGAGTCCAAAAGAGCTAACCCACCTTCCATTATTCCCTTTCTAGATTAACTGTGGCCAAAATATGCAACTGGCTTCTGGGTTCTCAGTTTCTGGTTCTTCGGGTTGCACAATGTTTTCCTTCTGTTTTGTGACTCCATTTACCATTTGTGTGTTTAACCAGCTGACGGCCCAAAACACCCGCTGCCAGCCTGAGCTTCCCTTAGCCATGACACGGACACGCCCTAAACAGAAACAGGATCCCAAATAATGAATACCAACGAGTTGGCTTTTTAAGTTGGCAAGAATACTGGCTACCTTTTAAGGATTCAGAATATGGTGACATATATTTGGGTTTAAAAACATTTGTAGATGTTAAAGAACTTTCTTGTGTTACCTAATAGAATTTTTAAAGCAGCCTAGAAAAATCTTTAAAAAAGTAAAACAATGTAATCCCTTAAAATCCCCTTTTAAGTGTCAAAACTCATCACATCCTTGCACGCAAAAAATACCCTCTTGTGTTGCCGGCTAGCCAAAGAGTTAAACGTTCCTGGGCCGAACGCATTGTTGGTTTAGAAGTGACCAAGAGGAGCTGGTATTACCAGCCAGGAGATAGACGCCTGCTGTGTGTGGTGGAAAATCGAGGGTGGCTGAGTGGCATCTGCCTTTATCAGTTTGCCATTGAAGGACAGCAACAGAAGGCGATTGAAAAACAGATCTGTGAATTATGTTTTGTGACTGCCGTTGTTTTCGGTAGAAGCTGGTCAAAACCATAATTTAATATTCAGTTTTAGTTTACGATTTGCCTTTTTTCAGAGGCCTTTTTGAGTGTCGATTCTGTTTAGGATTCATTAGATTTAAGGCTGTAGTTTGATTTGGGAAAGTTCTTTAAACTTAAAATAAAATCTTCTGTCCTGAAGTCCAGTTAGGATAGAGTAAGCTTTAAGTAATTGAATTTGTTAGCTCAACCATTTTTTCCAATTATACCGCCTTCCCCTTTTATTTTGTAACCACTCGAGAGCAATCCCTAATTCCGCTGGAATTACAAAGATTAACGCTAATTTCCGACTACCAACTGCGGCTCCCTTAGCCCCTTCCCAACAGCCCCCGCTTAACCCGCCAAGTCATCAAAGGTTACAAATCACTGGCAGCTTCAGCCAACTTAAAATATTATCCCAAATGGTTTGAGGAAAACTTCGTCATGCAAACATGACTTGCCAGGCTTCGGGCATCATTCGCGGTGCTTGCGGGTGGGGTTTTCCGTTTTTTTTTTTTTGTTAGTTGTGGTAGCTGTGGGAAATTCAAAAGCGGCGGATGAAAACGCATCTAAAATAAGCGCTGCGAAATTGCAGCTTCTTCTTTCACCTCGGGACTGCTTTTTTTTTATGTATTTTAGCTGCTTTTCCTGGCTTTCGGTTTGGGAATAGACAGCAACCTTGCAATGCACCCAGAGCCGAGTTGTGGCCCTCTTAGATATCTAACGTTCTTATGGAATAAGCAAAACAGAATTACGTAAGTATATTTATTTTCAATTTGGAATAGGAATTGAAATAAGCTGGTTTGCATACGAAAATGATTTACCAACTGTCACAGTGAGACCTAAAGCTATAAATAATGAAAATAAAAATGATAGTAAACTTATCTCAAGGTTAAATAACTAAAATATATAACACCCCTCCACAAAAAACCCAGTCCTAAATCATACACTGTTGTTCCTTTGGCTCCTCTGAACCCTTCTCAATCTGCTAACTCATACTGTGGCTCCAAGAGATTACATCCCATCGATATGTGCTCTGGCCGCTGGCCAAAAAGCGAACAAACATCCTAAGTCCTGCATCCTTTGCCCTCCTCGTTTTATGCTCCTCCAAATGGTCGGTCATAAAAAAGTGCGCGTGTGCGTAGTTTTTTCCTTTGTTTCACCCCACCCACGAGTGTTTGTTTTTAATAACTTTCGCAATTTCTTTATGTGCTTTACGTGCGTGTCCTCGGGACCTCGTCCTGCGACCTGGTCAGGCACCTGGCTTATTAATTAGGCCACAAAATGTCCCAAAATGCGTTCAACAATGTAGCAAACATATTCTTCGGTTTACGATGGAAGGCAAAAGCAATTAGAGTAAGTGTGAGTGAAAATTCTATTTTTAATATGTGTGTTGGGATCTCTTAGTGTATTTTTTGTTCTAAAAGTTTCAAGTAATATTTTGGAAAATATATAATACACATAGTTATAGCAAATCTTTAAAACAGACAAAAAATATTACAATATAGCCAACCTAAAATATTTTGAATTAAATTAAATATACTCCAGGAAGTATGCAGTAATCTTTGAAATAATTTTATTTTATCATACTATTTAACACGATATTTTTTTTGCAAAAAAAGCCTCTAAAAGTTTGAAAACCACAATGGCCCCTTTAGCGGATTTGGATGTGTTGACATTTTTATGTGTGCTCGGTTTTTCCGTCTATTTTTTGTTCCTTTTTTTTTTGTCATACTTTTGTTTTTGAACTTTTTCTAGGTTTCTCGCCGAAGCTCAGAGCAAAATATGCTGTCTTGCACGGAGGCCCCCGGACGGCATTCAAATGCACAATTGTTGTCGCCTCAACGACGTTGGCACTGCCCTTCCGTCCTGGCAGCGTTTTTTCTCACCACATCGTGTGTGCCACTTCGTTGTTGTTGATTTTGGTGCTGCTAAGACTGTGCAAGTGTTCTAGTACACTGAAAAAAATGATGAAATAAATTTGTTAAAAAATAATAAAATAATTCGTAAAATTTGGTTTTTAAAGCTGTGCTCTTGTAAGTCTGAGTTTTGTGATTTTATCACAAGAACAAATTCAGACCGAAATGATAAGTGTTTTTTTTCCCAGTGCATGCTAAACATCCGGTGGCTGTTCTTGATTCCTCAGTGTCTGCTTTCTCCATTCTACAGAGAGTAGAGTTCTGAGCTGCTGAAGCTGATGCTTTTTGGGCGTGCTGCTGTCGCTCAACTTCCGCTCGAATAGAGTGAAAAATAGCATTTTAGTGGGCACAATCCGCCAGGGGCCAACCTGCTCGTGCTTTCTTCCTCCTCCTTTTCCCCTATACCCCGCACTCCTTTTGCCTGATTGACAATACAAAGTGGAGAAGAGAGGCTTTCTCTATGTCTCTCCCTCGCTCTCTCTCTCTGAGCGGCAGCCATCTTGATCTGAGCTGTCAGCTGTTAAGGGCTCCGCCATCTCGTTCTAACCAAATTAAATAGTACAATTTACTCGTGTGTCGGTGTGCAGGCATGTGTGTGTGCGTTAGTAATTGCAAAAGTTGCCAGCGAAGTTTGCTGCCAGTTATAAAGGGAATTCGTATAAACATACATTAACGCATAATGCACTGCAAAAACAACTATGTATATTACCCTTCAAAATGTAAATGAGCAAAACATATTTAAAGTAAAAGTTGCGTGATATTTTAAATGCTCAATTTGAGTTTCCTGTTAAATTATTAAATTACTTTAAAATTTATAAATGTAGAAATTTTAACATTTTTTCTCTATGCAGGGAGTTGCATTTCTGTGTTATTTTTTATGCGTTGACTGTGCAAAGAAAAGTAGAGGAAAGCAGAAATTGCAAACGACTTAAATAAGCAAACAGAAGCGAAAAGCTCACAGGCTGTAGTGTGTAACGTTGAAGTTTGTCTGCTTTAGGAGGATCTGAGCTGCTGGGGCAC
>JAEIIJ010014929.1:0-13716 GCA_018904815.1 Drosophila ogumai | reverse complement strand
CTTTAAATTCTCTGTTAGTAAAGGTTGGCGGTTCCATCAAACTCTAATTTCGAACATTCAATGAAACGTTGTAATATTTTCGTGTTGGCTTTCAGCTTTTTGATCACTCCCGTGGTAAATATCACCAGATATTAAATCTCTCTAAACTTCAACTTTCACTTCTGAGCATTCATAGATGGATAAGATCATAATGCTGGAAAGCAAATGCGGGGACTATAACCGGAGTTATTTATCCAACGTTACCCTGTGGGCAAAAAACTCTCGGTTAAATTTGGAGGTATGCTTGATAAGAGGTCTTTTCGCTGGCGTTACGATGGACATAGAGTTCCTTATCAGCATGCAAAACTCAATAAAGTACCAAAAGATCTTCCAGTACTCGCTGGATATGTGCACTATGCTGGCGCAGAGGAGGAACAACATGTTCAAGAGATGGTTTTCGACCTTCTTTAGTTCCGGCAACTTTAAGAAGTGCTGCCCGGTGGAGCCGAGCTACTACTATTTGAGGGACTACAACTACAATACTCTCTTTATTCCAAAGTTCTTGTACGCAGGCAAGTACCGAGTGAAGTTCGACATGTTTCAGTTAAGGAATAGCCATCGAGACTTCGTTATGGGATGTGCCTTTGAAGTTGAAATAAAGTAACCGATGTGTGACCTGCATTGTGGGCTTCAATTAAAACTAGTTTAGTCAGAGTGCCAGAGTCGGCTGGGTGAATCGAATTTTAAAACAGCAAACAGCAAAACTCTCGACATTAGCTCGGAAATGTCGAAAGCATTAACAATAGTTTCCGTGCTCTGTTTCCACAACTTGGTGGCCACTCGAGCAGTAAGTGATTTTTATATAATTTCTCTAACGCTCAGAAGTCTCTTAACCTGGTGTCCTTGCGGCATAGTCCTCGTTTATTTTTCAGACTGGACGATGCCAATTCAGTACCACACATTTTGAAAACTTCACCCTAGAAATTATCAACAACACTCTCTATATGGATATGGTAACGGCCAAGACGATTCACCGCGGCCTTAAGGTCCTCATAGACGTGCAACTCAGCCTCGACAAGGGCAAGAGCTACCAGCGCCTTTTCGCCCACATTGTGGATTGCTGTGCCGTGGTCTCATCGGTGAGAACCAACCTCTTCAAGAGTTGGTTTGAAAGCATGCTCAAGCACGGAAACTTCATGTACAACTGTCCAGTGCCCGCGGATCACTACTTCCTGCGCGACTGGAAGCTCGACTCCCATCTGGTTCCGCACTATATGCTGCCCGGTGACTACTGCGTGACCGCCCACTTCTTCTACGGCAAGCACAAGTCGAAGCAGGAGGATGTCGTGCTCGACCTAGATGTCTATGCTCTGTTAAGAGCAAGCTAGGTGCCGATCACCTGTATCTGACTACAACTGATTCACAATCATGAATAAAGAGTGAATTAGTACTCAAAATAAATATTCTAAAAATATCCCACTGCGCCATTTCGAAGTAATTTAAAACCAATTAGCGGATTGGATTCGCGTGCAAGCAATCACGATGACCACCGCTGACGGTGGAAAGCAGTTGCATTGAGACCACGAATCAGAAGTCTAATGATGAGGGAAGCCCTAGTCCTTATTGCAGTACTTATGCCGCTGGCAGAGGTAAGGAATTCTGCAGACGCAAGCTGATCTACGATCTAATATTCTCTGGCGCCGTCAGCTCAGCTCCATAAGCTTGACTCGCGTCGAGTGTGAGAAGAATTCCAGGTACTTCAAAACTCTGAACGTGTCGGCCGTAAACAGTACAGTCACTGCTGATATTGAGTTGATTCAGACCCTTAAAGCCGGATTCCGGGGCCACATCGATGTGCAGCTACGCCTGAGTAATGCCAAGAAGTTCCAGAGCCTGGTGCAGACCGACACCGACTACTGCGAGCTGCTCTCGACCCTGAAGGACTCACTCTTCCGGCGCTGGGTGAAGAGCGTGACCAAGAACAGCAACTTTATGGAAAACTGTCCGGTTTCCGCTGGCCACTACTACCTCAGAGCCTGGCACGTGGACATGGGTCTGGTTCCCTCATATCTGCTAAGTGGAGACTACCGTCTTAGAGCTCTGGTTTACTACGGGAAGTATCGCTCCAAGAAGCAGCTGTTCCTAGTCCAGTGCATCGTGGAGGCCACAATGCACAACAAATAGGTTCGAACTTAACTGATTTGTCCGTCAGTAATTATCGGGTTCGAGTGGCTTCAAGCCTGACCGATCGCTCAATCAATCGCGCAACTTGAACAGTATAACAAACCCATTAAATGGCTTTAATTGCGTTGTTCACAATTCATTGTTAGTGGTTGCGTTCGGGCTTAAAACACCCCGCGATGCTTTCCGCAAGACTTGTACCTACGGTTGTGTGTTGGTTGGTTATAACGGCCCTCATCGGTGAAAGCGTGGTAAGTGGTATTGATAATCGTTTAAGGGATATGTTAAGCAAACCAACTGCCAATTAGGCCCCCAAAATGACATTTAGGACCGGTGCCTGCAGATACGACAAATCAATTTTCTCCAACTTCACCATACAAATTATAAAAACCAAACTGATGATGGACATGATTCTGGTGTCCACCCTCCGGCAGGGCCTGAAGGCCCACCTAAGCTTCGAGTTCCGTCTGTCCAAGGGTAAGCCGTACCAGAGCGTGTACCAGCACGACATGAACTACTGCGCGCTGATCAAGGGGGCTCAGGAGTCGATCTATCGGCGCTGGTTTACCTCAATGCTGAAGGTGGGAAACTTCGCCACGAGCTGCCCGATCTCGAAGGGTTACTATTACCTCCATGGGTGGACCCTAGATGCGAGTATAGTGCCATCGTTTCTCTACCTTGGTGACTACCGGATTGGGGGAACATTCTTTTATGGCAGGTTTAAGAAGCAGATGGAAAATCCTCTGCTGGAGTGTTCGGTGGAAGCGGTGTTGGACTGAGGTCAGGATTATGGTGATAAGCAATCGTGAGCAGTTATATTCCACAGTCGCTGTATATAATCGGATGGTCAGGGTCCAATGCATTGAGTAATTAATATATTCCGTACAAAAAACATTTATAGAAACAGTTTTCTAGTTTTTGTGGAGCGATGGCACGGGTTACGTGGACATTGCAGCTTATGAGGTGGGATATACAGCTGTGTCTGGCTATATTTGTGTTATTTGTCAAGGCGGTGAGTGGACAGAGACAAGTTCCTTTGAGTGCTCATCTGTCTTGGTTGGTCTCCTTAGGATCGCAGCATAAAGTTCATCGCCGGAGAAAGCCGGTTTAACCGCGAATACTTTGAAAACTTGACCTTCACCATTCGAGACGATCAGATCTTCCTGGACATGTACCTGCGAAAGCCGCTGATTAAGGGCTGGAGGGCAAGGCTAGACTTCCGACTGCGCGTGGGAAACTCAAAGAGCTTCCAAAGTCTGTTCTCTACCAGTATAGACGTCTGCAACATTGTGAACGCTGCCAAGATGAACCTGTTCAAGAAGTGGTACAAGAACCTGCTCAAGTACGGAAACTTCCTGCGCCAGTGTCCGCTCAACGCCAGTCATTACTATCTGAGGGGCTGGCAGTTCGGAGAGGGCTTGGTGCCGCCGTTCATAACCAGTGGATCGTATCGATTGGAGACCTACAACTTTTTCGGAAAATACAAGGGCAAAGATGAGGACTTCATTATGAGCTGCACGGCCGACGCAATTATACATATCTGATGGCTGATGGCACACTCGGTGGCTAATGGCTTAGAAATAAACAGCTCTTGTTAGTAATCGTAGTTTGTGGTCGAAATTGGTGACCGTAATTTGTAAATGATTTCAAGAGCTCTCATTTGAATTTGGTCGCGGGCACTGAAATGTGGAAACTGATCTTTTGGTCCGTGATTGTTCAAGCAGCTTTTCAGTTCAGTCCAATTGTGGCGGTGAGTTACTGTTTGGCCCTAGCGGGATATGCTCAATCTGATCCTATTTCAGGAGCGCAGTGTTCAGTTTCTCACCGGCAACTGCACCTTCAACCCCAAATACTTCAAGAACTTCACCCTGACCATTGTCGACAACATGATGAACATGGATATGCACCTGAACAGGCCCATTCAGAGGGGCTTCAAGGCCAACTTCGACATTCAGCTGCGTCTGGCCAACGCCAAGAACTTCCAATCCGTGTTCAACCAGAAGAACGACGTGTGCGCCGTGACTGCTAGTGTGAAGAACAGCCTGTTCAAGACCTGGTTCAAGGATATGACCAGGAACAGCAACTTCATGTACAACTGCCCGGTGGAGGTGGGCCACTACTACCTGCACAACTGGCGCATGGGAAGCTCCTTGACCCACAAGTTCCTCATACCCGGCGAATATCGCGGCCAGCTCAGCTTCTTTTATGGAAAATACAAAACCAAATCCTACGAGGAGGCCCTGAGTCTGTCGATTGATTCGATCCTTTCGAACTAGGTGCAACGAGCATAGGAAAATAAAAGAAAAAACTCCTCAAAAGAGGGATACAACTAAAAACTCTACTTTGCTGCAACACTGTCTAATATAATGTTGACATTTTCCGCAGTCAAGCAGCTGGCAGATATCATCTGTGACTCCTTGCGAGAAATAATCATATCCTGAACAAGGCTGCAACATATTGCAAGGCATGGCGTTTTGCGTTGATTATCAGTTAAGCAGGGCGAGGCGACACTGCTTCTGGCAGGGGGAATTTCAATTTAACGTCCATGTCCTCGTCGCGTATACGCAGTGTCTTACGGCAGAGCAGCTGTCGCATGCAGCAAATGAAACTTGCAGGAAAAGAATACATTAGACGACACCACGTCTGCCAACATGTGACTCTGTGAGCGTTTAACTTTATCGCTTCCTAATTGTCGCTCGATGTCGGCTGGCCTCACTTTTGCTTCCCGGGTGGCCCGGCTCTAACGTTCCTTACTCCCAGGCCTCCCCAACGATTTGCCGCCGGCCTCGGGCTCGCCAATTCGTTCCGATTCCCGCTGGTATAATTATAGGATGTGGTGATGATTCGCCCCGCTCCACGGCAGCCCACATACAGCTGGCTGCTGGTCCTGACAACGCCTACGGACATGTCTGATGACTAATGAGAGTGGCCGGAGAATGAGTGAAAGTCAGGTGAGCTTTGCTTAATTAGCTCAAATGCCCATCCATCCACGTAATTGGGGCTCTTTGAAACAATACCGAAGAATGCCGGGCAGTTGATTTAATTTATTGAAAACCCATCTCGACTAAGGCAAAGCTCCTAAGTCCCGCTGGATGTGTTTTGAGTGGCGACATGAATCCCTTCTGTAAATCAATTTCACGCCAAACAAACATTAAACGTTATTTAACACAACTCACGGCAACTGCGACAAGTATAATGATGGCAATTTCCTTGAGTACACGACGCCACTTCTTCAGTCATCCACACTTGCCCTCCGCCTCACCGTGTTCCCTGCATCGCTTCCAGAGATGCTCCACTGACTGCCCTCGACTCCCACTGCCATGGTCCGGCATTTGTTCTCCCGACAAAATACAAGAAATTGCTTTCTACCCCATCACTCCAGCAGCGGATGTGCAATTGATGGCAGAGGCGAAGAAAAACCCGGGAATCCTTAGGAGCGCGTGCGAACGTGTCGAGAGGAGTTGGACCAAGGACGCAGAAAAGCAAACTTCTTATAGAAAAATAGTTTGTCCGCCAACTATTATTGACAGTGTTTAAATTATTTGCGCTTAGATTGCGCACCGCATAAATCGCAGCCTGCACTTCGGCCAGCCACGTCTGTGTCTCCATTCTAAGGCGGATCCGTGTCCTTGTTGAGGAGCTCATTAATTTATTTATGGGAAATGCACGTGCAACGGTTTACTCGGCTGGAAGTGAGAAGCTATGTTAGCCGGGCAGTTTTGAGCTCTTCAATGATTCATTGCTTTTTAATGCAACCAGTTGCGCGGGCTCCTATTCGGGCTCACAGCCACCGGACCCTCCAGTCACTTCATTTTGATTTCGACGTAGAAGACGGTGTTCGTCAGGTTGTCGTTGTGCCAGTCCCTCACGTAAACGTTGGAGTCTATCCGGAAGCTTCCGGAGCGGATGAACCGCGGAATGGTCTCCTTTTCCGATCGAATGTTGTTCATAAAGTAGTGGCCCTGTGGAATGAGTTCAGAAGCATTGACAATGACTAACACTTGAATGTTTAGGTACCTCCTTAAGTGGGCAGCTCCGGGGCATGTTGGATTGTCTTAGGATGTTGTCCAGCCAGTAATTGATCAGGCTGTTGCCCTTGCCCCGGCCCATGACATGGCACAAGTTCACGTTGTAGGTGAAGATGTCCCTGTACGAGTCCTTGGATACACGCTGGGCAATGGTGGCCCTGAGCCACACGTCTGCGGTGATGTCTCGCGCAAAGTGCAAGGTGAAGTTGATCGTGTAGTGGTCCTCACTGATTCCCACTTCGTAGAGCGAAATGTACTTGCTGTTATAGCCGGTGGTGATCTTCCGAAATAGCAGATAGTTCAGGGACTGCAATAGAGTTAAGATAAGAATAAAATTGTTAATTTGGGTGCTGGAACTCACCTTATGACTCTCAAAAAGTCTCGGAGCAGAGCAGATCATGAGCCCGAAAAGAAGAGCTCTCTGGATCACCATTATTGTTTGTAGTTCGCCGACTTGTTCTTCATCAGACTGAGCTCGTTGGTTTCGATTATGGGCAAGCCTCTCGCCATAATGGATGTTCCATTAAAATCTCATCAGTTTTCCATTTGCAATCCATGGCAGATAGGTCGTATCAGCTTTGGGATCCATTCTTTGGCTGTAAAAGTGTGCAGTTCCACTTATGTGGCTCTCAGGCAAGGACTCCCAGCGTAATTAAATTGCATCCTCAGTCCCTGTTTAAGGCTCTCTTCCATGTCCTCCTTCGCCCATACAATTTGTTAGGAGCAGACGCTAAAAATATGATAAATTACCGCTTTACGGGCAGCTGAAGATGCCTACCCGGCAAGGTAACATAAATTAAAAAGAGCCGCTATTTGCTGCTAACCAAATCTTAATTATAAATCTAAAGGAAGCACTTGCAACCTAAAAAAGGAGAATGAAATTACCGCAAGCGCAGTGCGCCGAAGGAAGCGCAACGGCTGGACGGGGCTCAGAGTGAAATGATGATTTAATAGAATGGTCTGCGGGCACCGCCAGCTGGCTGCCCTGCCGTCCGGATGTCCCTCTACCCGGCTGAGCCGAATGAATGGAAGCTGCAGGGCGGCGGGGGGAGCAGGCGGAAATGACTCCATAAGCTGCTGTAACCATAAACCGGAAGTTAACAGACTTTCGCTGATGTGGCACTTTTCATGGGGCTGCTGCTGCAGGACTCCGCCAGGACCAGGCGATGCGGAGGAAGGAGGACACCCGAACCCAGCCTGGACCCAGCCGACACGCTCGGCGGGCAGTCTGCGAAATTGTGACAGCGCATGGCCGCAGGATAATCAAATAATTTTTTCTCCACACTCTCCCATTCTTGGCCGAGGGACTTCAGCATTTTTTCCTACTTTCCTCTTTGCCAACTCCTGCCAGCCCGTTAAATTATTGTTGCAACATTGCCACAAAATGCTAATTGCCCCACACGATAAGATCGAGGCAAGCTAGTTTTCGGTCTGGCTTTTGCAGCGACCAACGAACTTTTTCAAATTGCAACTGTCATTGATTTGCCTCATTTTGACAGTTTCCATTTTCTCCTGCCGTTTTTCACAGACTCTTGCGCGCTGCTTATCGCCATTTGTCAAACCCTGGGAAATTGCATTGGCTTGCCCATTAATAAATCACCCGCAAAATGTTCGACAAAAGTTTTCCCATCGGACGAAAGGTGCGCGTGCTCTTCCTGCAGCGTAGGCAGGCAGTGTGAATTATGATTTTCCCGCAGCAACTGATTACTGATAACCGATCCACTAGCAGACCACACTATTTTCTTCAAGAATAATAGAAACATATTAAGACAATTTTTTATAAAATTGTTAATAAATTTAAAATGAAAAGCGTAAGCACAGGCACTGATCAACAACTTTAAACTTTCCCAGCTCGCAAAGAGTTAATGAGGAGCCAGCCACGTGCAGGACCCAAAAAAAATTGTTTCCAAAGTACCTTCTCCACGCCATCCCCACTTCGAAACATTCTTCTACAGGGAGAAAAGGCCCTGAACGGATTGGCGTGCGGAGACGCCTGCTGTTCGGAATAATGACGATGATTCCGTTGATTTGAATTGTGATTAAAATGCAGCGTATAATTTCAGCACAGCACCCGTGCCACTCGCCAGCAGCCCGTTCCAAATTCCTGTTGCCTGGGTGTCTGAGGCGCTGTCTCCGGGCTGGCAGCATGTGCGCTGGGCGGGAGTCCTGGGACAAGTTTGTGCCTCGCTTCTCTTCTTCTTTGTCTGACTGTGCAGAAATTCTACGGAGAAGAATTCGGCTACTTGGTGGGGGAAGTTGAAGAAAAATTGCAAAAACCGCAACTCGTGTCGACTTGATGTTAGAATAATGAAGAGGCAAAACTTTTGCGCAAGGCATGTAATTTTTCGCAGTGACAGCCGGCCGTGCCTCCACGAGCTGCTCGGGCTGCTCGGAACCCCCTATGCCCCCCGGAACCGGAAGTTGTCATTCGTTTTGTGCATTTGTTAAAAAGTTACAGCTGAAAACAAAAACAGCAAAAAGAGGCAAAACAAAACCACAACAGAGTGAAGCGAAAACTGCATAGAAACTTCTGTCGCAGGATCTCATTTGCAGCAGTTTTCTTTTCTTAATTTTTTCCCTGTTAGGCCTAACACTTGGACCGCCTCTCTCCTCCGGCCGGCCCGCAGACTCCCACATAAATCAGGGCGGCCCGAGCCCCAGACAGACGCAGGATCGGAGCCAGAGCCCGAGAGGTCGCGTAATAAATGCGAACAATGACACAATTGATTGGCCAATTACGTGCGCTTCGGGGTGATTATGACGTTACGTACCGTTAGTCTGCGGACATTGCCCAGTGGGTGGTCCTGGCTTCGGGAGGCGGCAGTGGCAGTGGGAGTGTGTGTCTGTCATGCCTGGCTAAATTTACACAATTAAATGCGTGAAATTGGTTTGAATAATTGAGCAATTTTTCGACAACTGTGTGGAAACGTAAGGCATTGGGGCACAGGGGAGCTTTAAGGGAGACCAGCTTTAAGGGCACGAATAAAGAAGTAATTTGTTTTGTTAACCCCTCCAATCGGATTTCGCAGCATGGCCATTAAATATGTAAGTAAAAACTCAACTAGCCGGCGAGATAAACTTGTCTTAAATTCCAGCACTGGGCGGCAACGATATCGGACTGTAAAAAAATTGGCGAGTCCGGCAACTTTATGGTCAGTGGCAGAAAGGCGAGAGAAAGCCGCAGCTAATTTATTTGCAACCCGGGCCATTTATGCGACGCAGCCAGGCCAAGGGCTTCGGCAGGGACCGGCAGCAGCAGCAGCAGGAGCAGGCACTTCATTGCGCAGTGGCTCGTTTAAAGCGGTGATTCAGTTTCATCATTAACCAGATTAATATGGCATGTCGTTGCCCATGACAGCCCCTCGTCCGAGGACCCGAACGCCGTAACCCCTTGCCGGCAATGGTAATCGATGCGGATGCGGCGGGCCACGTTCTAGTCATTGCCCTTCCAAACGACGGCCATGTGGTCGCGGTCGCCCGTTGCAGGCACTTGCAGTTTATCGCCTGGAAGCTCTAGCGCTGCGCCACGCGGCGTATGCGCAATATTCGAGGACATGAAATTTTATGCGCCTCCTGTGTGCGGATCGAACGGGAGCTCAGAGGGGCTCTCGACTAATTTGTCGGACACATTGCGCTGCCTAATTGCGCCAGGAAACCGGACAAGCACCGTTAGTCAGTTCGATTTAGGAATGGATCGATACTCCGGTATTACCCTTCCGTATCCTTCGCTGCTCTTTGCCAGATTATGAATGACGCCAAGAAGCAAAATCCGCTGCCCCAACCCGCGCTCCAGTCAAGTTCTTTTTGATTGCACTTGCAAGATATTTCCTTCAGCTTCCTTTCCGACTGCGACCCAAGCCAACAGTTTATTTAGTATCTCTGCCAGCAGCCGCGTGGAATTGTGATAATATTTGCCAGGAAAAGTATTTACATTTGACTCAAAGTTGGTAGCTGAAGTAGTTTGTGTTTCTGCAACGAGCCGGGGCAGCGAGGAGTAAGCCCTTCTGCCTGCCACGCAATCACAGTTTTCGACATTTTACGAAATTGTATCGGCGTCGAAGTTTTCTTTGCCGCTTATTTGTTTGTTGTTACCCCTGCTGCACACTCGTTTTTTCATTCGTGAGAAAAAGCTTTGCGCGAAATAAGAAAAGTTTTCTTTTATTTAAACAAATTTTCGGCACAGACATGCGTGGCAACTCTTTAAAAGTTTTGGAGCCAGCTTTATTTTGGACTCAATGGAAGCGGTCAAATTAGTTGATTTTCCCCTACAAAACAGAAACGCTTATCCCACCAATTCGCAGCCTCCCCCACCGCCCTTTCAAAGAGTCTAATCTGACTGGGACGCTACGCCAACTCGTTAGTCTGGAAAAATATTATCTAATAAGCAGGCCGGCTGGGGCTGCCGAGATCTCATCGACGGACAGAGGCAGGGCGACCAATTAAATTTCACCCGCATCAATAATCGTGAAAGCAACAATTGCCAAAGGCTCGACATGCCCGGGAAAAAACCGACTCCACCCAGCCATTTAGCGGCATATCCACTGAAATGCCATATAAAACGGAAGCGCGAAATTAAACGCCAGAGGAGCAGCAGGAAGATGCCGCCGTCCTCGGCAGACTCGAAGTCGACAAGCGTGTAAATGATATAAATTCAATTTAATAAAATTGTTAAAATCGCAACGACGAACGGAACGAGCTGTGGAAATGCTTTGCGCGCAGGTGAGCTGAAAATTGCTCTGAAATGTTTAGTGCCCAGGCGGAAGAAGTCGCTTCCAGGACTGCCTTCAACCTGGCGGAAGGTGATGGCGGAAATACGCGTGAAAATTCCTAGCAATTATTTCACACAAAGTACAGAAGTGAGAGCTCAGTCTCAGGCGGGCTGCTTGCTTCAAGGCAGACCTATCGTCCCTTCGTCTAGCTCGGAGACTCCTTCGTCGTCACTAAGCATTGTGTTGTCGGTTTGGGGACTGGGGGACTGGGGCGGTTGGGCGCAAGCAACAGGAGCAGCTCGAGCCAGACGGAAGCCCTCGACCAATACAGCTTTGATAGCACTTTAAGCGGCTTGTGTGGGTTTTATTCTCTCGCCTTAATGTCACGATAATCGCATAATTTCGAGTCCCCCTGGGCACTGGCTGGGACAGACAGAGGGTTGGCCGTCCTGGACCGAAAGGATTTCTTTCCTTCGGCCTATTAAGACGACTGAGGGGCATTGCCGCCACTTCCGCCTTATAGCATATTATTTTTCGTCGAATTGTCTTATTAAATTGTTTTTGAAATTGCGCACGTGACTTTTTCTATTTATTTCCGTGGATCACAAAATAAAATGCAATAAGTGAAGTCTCATGATTACTACAAGGCAGGCTATTACTAATTTAATAATTTTAATACGATTGAAGGCCGGTTTCCACCCTTATGGTTGAAATTTCGCAAAAAATTGTGAATTTTCTACAATGTCATTGTGAGAAATAACTTAACGGGGATCCTGACTTCCAGTGATGTCTTTTCCGAATCGGCAAAGTAACAGGTGATTTTAGATAGCTGCTTTAGAACGCATTTCGTTGCCTAACAGCACTGTCTTTCTTTCACTGACCAAGACCCTCTGTCACAGATTGAATTTCCACTTTGGCGAAGCTTTAACGTATACGCTCACAACTGAAAATGTCTATCTAATCCTGTTGGGTAGAAGCACGCACTACCTGCAAAATCTTCTTTCAGATTTCTTTTAGAAAGAAATTCCTTATCGTAGCTTCTTAGGCGTGGCTCAAAATTCAAACTTTGCTTCTTGGCATTTCCATAGGAATTGGATAAAAGGTTCTTAGACATGGTAGAGTCTAACTGATAAGGCCATTACTACAAGTTTTCAAATGGTGGAACTCAAAAGATCAAGCGGCAACAGATCCAGTGAGTGGTGCTTCACTAGTTCTCCGAATTATACGATGTTGCCCCATCGGTGTTTGTAGGAGCTACTCCAAGTATTACTTAATGTTCCTTCAAGATATATTAATTTTTATATAGAGATAGAGATTTAATATTTAGGAAACATCTTCCTTTACAAATTGAAGTGAAAAGTCCCCGTTTTAAGACCAATGCACTTATTGCTCCCACATACAATACATAGCTCAATTAGTTCGCCAACTCTACATTTATCCCTCCAAGCAGAACCTGAACTCGAAGTGACCCGTCCCACCACTTCCGTAGATTACACTGGCGTCTTCCTCCGACCCTTCGACTGCGGTTGTCTTCATGTCTAATTTAGCGACATTTTATTGTACTTTTCACCACAATCGCTTTCCATTGTTGTAATACAATTTTCTTGTCGCATTTTGGTCAAGTTATTCTATTCTATTCTGTTTTAGTTCATTTCATTTGGGTTCATTGTTGTTGTGCTTCCCGGCGCCCACTTGTGTTGGGCTTAATGTTGGCCGCAAAATGTTGTTTTTCTTTGCTCGGGCCCTCCGGCTGGGCCGCCTAAAAGCCTGCTACATTTTGCGAAATGTTTTGTGTCGCTTGCACATTTCGTGTGCTCCTTCGAGAGTGTGTGGCCGGGGGCGTGGTCGTGCAGCGCCCTCTGGCCCGGCCCGCCCATAACTCAACCGCAATAGCGAGCTGTGACTGTGGCTTTGTCTGCACTCCTCGGCAGGCGATGAGGTCGCTCCTTCGGCATGTCCTTGGGCCTTGTTCCTGCGCCAGATAGTGCCAGAGTTATTGGCAAGCGACAGGGAGTAGGAATGCCCCAGGTCGCAGCACGGTCTGTAGGCGGGGGCACCGCATATGCTTTATTAAAATGCGCTCACATTTCGCTTTCAATTTGCAGACAATTTTGTCTGTCTTTGCATGCGCCTTGCACCACTTTGGTCCTGGCATCGTATTGTTCTTTATGAAATGCTTTGTGGCCCACACAATCATTAAATATGCTTAAGCCAGACAAGGAAAGTTTTCAGTTCGCGCCTGAGTAGTTCCCACCCAAATTCGGAAACTTGAGTTGGCCCCAGAAGAGTGAACTATATTTCACACAGTAATTACAACTTTTTCTAACAATTAAAGCACGAATTTCCCAGAACCACAATTCCCCCTTCCTCTGTACTCATTTAAAAAACTATGCAAACTAAATCACAGTGCTGTCTGACAAAGAAACGGAGTTCATTAATATTTGTAACAGCACTCGAGCCCACACAAAAATACTCGCCCATGTGCGTGGCTCGGAATAAAGAACAAAGCGGCCAAATTAATTTAACGCCAGCGGTGCCACAACGGAAAAAAAATCTAAGAACTGCTAAATCGAACGGATGTTCATCCAAAGAAATCAACTGTGGCCAGGGATACAAAAACGTATCCTTTATTCCCTCTTCAAATTCAATGGAATCTACAGATGCGAGGAGAGTGGGCAGAAAAGCTTATCCTAACTACAATCCAATGCTAGTGTGCTGCCTACCACACTTGATTGATTTCATTCTATAAACGAGGCGATTTTCCAATTACAAAAGCGCTAAAATCAGCACGAAATGGAAGGCCCCCGACAGTGGGAAAC
>JAEIIJ010014915.1:0-10231 GCA_018904815.1 Drosophila ogumai | reverse complement strand
AATTATCTGCTGGATTATATACACACAGAACGCTCTGGTAGACAAATAGAACAGATTGCGCGCAAAACAAAGAGACTGTGCGGGGGAAACAAAATCAGCATCATGAGGCATTTTAATTCATAAGCTGACATTTGTCTCGCTGGCCAACGTTGACTGGCTGACTGGCTGACTGCCTGACTGGCTGGCTGACTGAAAATGGAAAAGATATTTCATGCTCATTTACATGAAATTTTCATTATGCGCCGCACGCTGAAACGCTGGAACTTGTGCAATGCCGGCGCGTGGAGCAGAACGGAGCGGAGCAGACGGATTTGGCCAGAAACGAGGGGAGCCTCCTTCCTTCTCAGGACTCACTGACTGCAAAGACAGAAAGCCGGCAACAAAATCACGTTCGTTTATCATCGCCGGCGAGGCGACATCGTCCCGACTATGATGTTGATGCTGATGTTGATGAGCACACAGACAGCCAAGGACATGGAAAGGAACGCGAACGCGAATGGGAACGGGAACGGGAAGTGGGATTGGTTGGATGATGATGCCAAGGAGCGGACGACAAAGCGTGTGACAGCATTTTGCATACGCTGATGAATCCATCATCTTTACTCAACGTCACATCATCAAATCCGCAGCGCTTAGTTATACTTTGTGAGCAGTGGCAGCGGCGACTGCACTCCTGCATCCTGGATTTTGAATCCAGAATCCCATGAATCCCGGCATCCTGCGCATACCCTCCCCGCCCTGCGTCCGAGCATCCTTTTTGGCGCCCACCTGCAGATCCCACGTATGCAAATATATGCGGGCCGGGGCAATGGGAACTGGAAGCACGACACATCAAACACTTATCATCAGACAATGCATTCGCATCGGCTGTCCGCTGCTGCTACCTATGCACCTTTGATTTAACTACACTGGAAAAAGAGGCGTATATTTTTTACTAAATGTTTAAATGACGAACAAAATTTTTAAAACGTTGACTTGTTTTTTGTTGGATATTAAATAGTTAGAACACTTAACTCTCCTGTCCTGTAAAATGCTTTACATATGTTACTGTGCCGTAATAAAAATAATTGATTCTATTTGTAGTATTGTAAAATAAATTTTAGTTATCATCAGTGGGGTAGTATTTTTTATAATTTTTCTTTCTGTGTGCCTCAGTACATCCCACCAACTGGAGTGCTTCGTTTACGCGGCGTATACGTAATGGCCTTTTTTCAAGTGCATTTCTTTAATTGTTTAACGCAAAGATCCCAGCCCAGACACAGTCTGTGTTGACAAAGTGGCCCCAATGCAGCAACCCCCCATAGAATACCCACCACCCAATGCACGTACACTCGTTGGCACTTAAGGGGATTTGTTTAATTGAAACGAATGCAGGGCCAAAAGCGAGGGCGGCAAGCAAAACAGAAAGAACCGACCGAAACGAACTGAAAGAAAGACGCTGGCAAAATGAAAAACGAACGGCAAACTGCTGTTGGCCAAAGCGCGGGGGGCAAGGGCTTGAGTTAAGATGTGACGGCAGCTTAGTCTAACAAATAAACAAAAATGCACTTGGCTTTCGGTAGGCGGAAGGCGAACGGAGGGAGGACTTGTTACGACTGTCACAAACGCTGTCCAATGCCAAACAGTGGCACTGAGGCGATGCTGATGTGTCGGTGGGCGAGGCAGAACAGCTGTAACAATAAATGGCCATTTGGCTAATTAGAAAACACTTTCGTCATCAGCTGCCCAAGGTCAAGTGGTGGGGACTGATCTCGTTCTTAGCACAGAAAAAAGTGCGAAATGCGGGGTATTTTACCCTCTCGAAGGCAGTTGGCCACGTTAAAAGGTCACAAAGCTTAGATGGGCTTAAAATGAGCACACAAATGTTTTGGAAGTGGATGCGAAGACCAAGAAACACTGTGTCAAATATTATTTATACCTATACATACATATATACGCTAATATATATATATACAAAAATATTTGAATATTTATACGTCTACTGATTTGTGGTCTGTGTGCCTCTGGACCTTTTATTAAGAGTAAACACCTTCGAGTAGACTTTGGGGCAAGGAGTCTCATGTAACCACTAAATTGAGTAAAATGATGTCTCAAATTAAGCCCCTTCTCTCAGGGCTGATCTTTCATTTCATTGGGCCTAATTCAATGTAAATTAAAATGTCAACGAAACCATCGCCGAGCCAGGGCACTTATTGCCAATTGGAGAATATCCCAGCACTGTCGAAGGGACTATAGAGATACGGACGAGCGACAGCCGTAAACAGTCCACTTGATGACTGAAAATTGAAATTGAAACCGTAAGGCGAGGCTGAGGGAGAAGTGGAAGGAATCGGGCAAATGGCCAGTTTAGTCACTTGGTCAGCGGCAAGAAGAATTTCGAGTGAGCCGGGGTCTTAAGAAGAGGCAAGGGGCATGACAAAGGGAATGGTCTTTAATTAAATTACGACCAGTCAAAAGCAACTTTGATCCCTTTTTACATTCGCCTTCTCTCTCATTCTACAGTACTCCCTATCTCTTTCTGTTGCAGATTCCTCTCTCTATCTGTCAGTGCTTCCTCTGGCTCTTTAGCCTATTGAAAAACTTGACTTGTGTTTGTAATTACGTTTCTTTTTAGTTGCCAAGCCAGCTGAATTTTCATTTTTGAGCTATTCTGAACACCCTCGAGAAGGAAATTTACTGTTCATATCGGTCTTAATATATCTTTGTTATATTAAATATATTTAAGTTCCTAAATTGATTATTCATTTGACATAACTGATATTGCAGCAAAAGATTTTTAATGTGCTAATACTTTTATATGAATATGAATATCATGAATATCCCAAAATCAGCAAGAGTATCTTGAACTTTGGTGTTTCAAGCGGTTTTGGTTTATATTTTTTCTTGGCTTTCGTTTACTTGGGATGTCTTTTCATTACTTTTGCGCTCGTCAGTTTGTTGTTGCTTCTGGTGCTCTTGTTTTTCTTGCTGAACATTTTTTCCTTATTTTTGTTTTAACGTTGGCCCACGAAGCTTCCGTTTATGACAAACAAAACTTTTGCGAGCCGAGCCTGACGTGTGCAGCCTTCAAGAAAAGTGGCAGGACGAAGTGAAATTTTCTCCTGGCCCCGGAAAAGGGAAAGTCAAACGGCATAAGTAAACACAGAAAAGAGTGAAAAGGGGGATTGCTCAAATGGAAAGTGTCGCTTGGCCGGAGCCAATTAAACTTGCAATGCTAATTAATAACCTGCAATCGTGTGCAAGCCACCTAAAACGAGAAGGCGACTGACAGCAGTCATTTGCATAATTTTCGTTTCGTTTTGCTATTTTTGGAAAAATATTCCCTCGGCGCTTGTGCATATAATTAAAATATTTTTTCACAGCAATTAAACAGAGCATAAATACAAAGGCGGAAAAGTTTCGGTGGGCCGAGAGATGAAAATTTACTGAGCACAGAGCGCTCACCTCCTGACGAAGTAAAAGTAAAAGTATAACGATTAAAAAGCTTTCAATTTAATTGTGGCAATTCTTGTCGCCCTCAGTCTCCCCCAGTGTTCCTTCCTAAGGTTTTAATTGGCCCAAAAACTTTGAAGCAATTTCACATTAATGCAGCGCAGGAGAGCGTTAATTGCCCAAGTTCGGCACATGCGAGCAATCGCCATCAATGATATACGATGGATTGAGCCCGTTCGATAAGGCAAAAGTTATTTTTACGACGTCCGCCTTTGACGTGGTCATGAATATGCCGAGTCGCAGCGCCCCAGAGGCACATGGCCTGCAGTGGCGCTGCCACAGGGCGTATGATTAACATAAAGCCAAGCAGAGACAGTGCAAAGTAGCGGCGGGCTCAAAAAGCAAAGCTGATTGCAGCATTAAATGGGATTGGGGCAGCTGGCGCAACACAGTGGCCCGGCCATTCGTACATATACGTGGCCGTAGGCCGGCAGAAGGCCAGATTTCCCGGATAACAGGCAGACATGGACAGACAGCAAAAGAAGTGCAAATCGAAGTGCAGATGGCCGGGCAGCAAAAAGGATGCCAAATGGACATTAACCACATGCACAACTCATTGAACCTTCCTGTGTATATGCCGGGTCCTTATCGTCTCGAAGCCGTTACCCTCTTCCTCCCCTCCCAATATCCTGCCAGCTCGATTTCTTTCCCAGAAACTCTCGTTATTGCATTCCTCTCTCCTCTTGGTACAGATAGCCCAATAAACAACTTTTTACATTCTTAAATAGATGCTTGGCTCGTATGAACACAGAGTTTGAAACCAGGACGAGAATATATTCTTAGTAAAGGAATGAACTTATATTTATATTAAAGATATTTCAGATATTTTATAATATGGATGGAAGGTACTTTTATAATTAATATAAGCAATTTAAATTACGTATTCCAATCAACTTATTTTATTCAATTTAAAATACTCAAAGGGCATTTCCGATTCGTCAGGGATAATTTTATCCGGCGGACATGTTTTAATTTGTCAATTTTTTCAATTGCAGCTCACTGCTTTTTTGCCCTGTCTGCCGGCCGTCTCCACCCCGCCCTTTAAGGTGAGCACTTAAAGTTAAGCAACGGGGGGAAGGGGGCGGACTGGCGAAATGCCTGCGGTAACAGGACAGGCAGGGAAATTTAAATAAAGCAGAAGCGGAAAAAGAGAGGGGACACTGCACACACTCGCAGACAAACGCGTACAAAAGGCACATAAATCGAAATCTGTCACAAAGAACATGCGCAGCCAATAAATTTCCTTATCTCAATAGCAGCGACAAGTGGCAAGGATCTGGAGAGGGCGGTACAGTGGGGCCTCGAATGGCTCGAAGGCGTGTCTGTTGCAAGGCATTCGAACAAGTTGCATATGCAATGCGGACACTACTTTCTTCCTGCTGCTGCCGCTTATGTTTGCCTTTTCGTGCGAGTGTCTGTGTGCCGAGTGTCCTCTCGCCTTTCATCTACCGCGCTGTTTGTTGGCTCTTGTTGTTGGCGCCTGTCACATTGCAGCACAAATTGAAATTATTGCCGCCGCAGCAGGAGCAGCATCAGCATGCCCAGAAACATTGTGATTAATATTTCCCTTTTTCTCATTTAATTTGGACTTTATTACCGTACCTGTTTTTTAAAAAATGGGATACATAAATAGTCATTTTTTAGATATATTACTATAACATGAAATAAATACTTGTTTTGACTAAGAGGAGAGGCTTACATGCGAAAGAAAAACAACTGAAAATCCATCCAATTAAGACAACTTTACTTGCAGTTGCCAAGAATTAGCAATTAGGCAGGCTCTCGCTCTCTCGGATCAAAGATAAACGAGGGGCCCTGAAGAGGGTTGTATTAAGTATACAGTTTTAAATCCATAAATCACACATATAATTATGCAAATTACAAAAATATGGCCGGAGCAAGTTGTAGGCTCCGGTCCAAAAAAAGAAAAAAAAGACAAGGCCCAAACCAAACCCAAAACTAAACTAAGCCATCGTCAACTTGCTCAGACGAAAATAGAAACCGAAAACTGAAAACGAAACTCAAGTTGGATGCGGGCACGTGTTTGGCTTGCTGAAATCTACATAAGCTGGCTGGCAGCCAATTTGGTAAGGGACTAACTATCCGAGCCAGGGAGTCACTCTGCCAGCCAGCTGGCCAAGAAATCTTTCCGGGAACGGGCGGCCGAAAAAAATGCAAAAAAATAGGTGGTTAAAAATCTGTTTTGCCAACATTTGCATGGAATGCGTTGCCGCTGCCCCTGCTCAGTAGTTTTTTGCATAACTTGGCCCGAAAACACACACTGATCCGCATTTGGAGCATTTCGAATGGTCATATATATGTTTTTGCGTATATATCAACTTTTTTTGGTTCGTTGGGCTTCCGTGATTTTGACAGGCGGCCTAACGAAACGAAACGAAACGAAGAGCGAGTCTCCACCGTAAAAATATGCATACATTTTAATAGGTGGGTAAGAGGAAAATAAATAGAAAGCCTGCTCCGCCGCATGTCAAGTTTTCAATATTTTCCTTTTCCCTCAATTTTCAAATCCCGAGCCCGGGCATATCCGAGCACTCAGCCCCGGCCATTGTAATGTGGTCAAGTGTGCTTAAGAATTCATTCAACAGTTCGCCCTACGTTCTCATCATCGTCTCTTTGTTTATTACATTTGCATATTATTTATTATTTATACACAGACATATATTTATGTAAGTTCTTTTATGACTTCTCCGCACTCGCGACACGGCACTCAAAAATAAAGAAGGAAAAGCAATTTCCATTCGGCGTCCTTGCTGCGGGTGTCTATATTTTGGCTCGCGGTCCAATTGACATTGCGCTGCTTATTTCATTAGCAATTCTTTTGAATGAAAAGCGAAATATACAATATATTTTTCAAAGCAAGAAAAGAGAGTGGTGGTAGGCGAAGGGAGAGATTCAAGAGAATATGCTGAGAAAGCTGAGAAATCGTTGGCAGCGCTTTAACTACCGGAAATTCCTTTGTGCTGCCGGCGCTCATTTGTAGGCGACCACGCCCACGTACAGGACCCGCCGCCCACTTGCCGAGGCACCTCCAGCAACGAACTCACGCCCGCACAATTTTTCGCTGTTGACAATTTTGGCGGTTGTTGTGGCAACACGTGACTTGCAAGCCAAGCGAGAAAAGCGGGGAGGCGCAAGAGGGCGCTCGGGAAAGTCGGGGAAAAGTTACTGGAGATGCGAAAGAATGTTTGCTCCTGTGCAGGAGATACTTTAAACTGGCTGTCTACCCATCCCCGCTCATCGCACGCCCTTGACCCACCCCGGTGATCACATTGAAATCAGTTTCAAAATAATTTGCTGTTGAAATTCAATTTGTTATTTCCACTTGCGAGTCGCCTCCTCCCCGCTCTCCCTTTCACTGCCGCATTAATGCCTCAATGGCTTTATTGGCAACAACATTTTTATTTAGCCGAAAAAGTAAATTATGTCATTAGGGCTCAATTTGCCCGTGAATGCAAGCTCGGCGCCTGAGAGCAGAGCTTCGCAGCCACTGTTCCCGGACGAGATTTCGAATCCAAGTGCCCCCGGCACACATGTCGAATACGCAATTGTCTTGAGTGGCCTCTCGAGGAAATAGTGGCAAGCTGGAGTGAAGTGCACCCAGAGAGAAACAGAAGTAAGCCAGTTGAGCTATTCAGCCCTGAGATGAAAGGATTTTAAACTTCACTCAAGGACACTCGGGCAGAAAGCTAGCGAGAGTCCGATGTCACTAATTTGGTCCTTCCGCTCGGATTCCGTTTTTTAAAGAGATTTCGTAAGCTAATATTTAATGAAGACAGTTTTTCATGAACGTTCCAAAGTAAATTAAAATTACTATTAATCAAATGTCAAAATATTTTAAAATATTAAATACATCAAGCGAGTTCTATGCAGCTGAAAACCAACTTTAGAGACTCAGGAATTGTGTTTAAAAATTCAATATCAATGGGGCTTATTATACCTCATGGTATTAAAATTTAGTTCATGCAATACGCACTCCCTAAGGTTACTTTGATACCTTGAACTCCTGTATTTATATGCAATTTTTCATTGCCACCTGCCGTGATTTTTGCTTTGAACACGATGGAAGACACGCACCGTCTTCATCAGCCTTATTTTCAACTTAATCATCGGCAACCACATTGGTTGTGTCTAGACGGGCCTTAGACTCTCACAGTTGCTCTCTTTTTTTTTGTATATTTATTATATCGAGACATTTGCATTTTGAAAGTCAGGTCTGTGCATTGAACCAGGGGCCTTGAGGTTCGAAATCGAATGGCAAATCGTTTATCATCTCGCGGTTAAGCTGATTCCCTCTAAGTTTCGCCGAGCTAAGCGAATCAAAAGCCCGGCTGGACTAGGCCACTAACAAACCGAGCCGAGACTGAGATGTCCGTTTTTATTAGAGCGGAGAACAGCAGCGAATCTCGATGTGCGCATAATTTATGGTTGCTATTGTCTGTCCCCCTGTTTTCGGGACAGAGCAGATAACGAGCCACGTCAATGTTCGCTAATAAACTCAAGAAGGATTAATTTTGTGATTTATGATCTGCGCTGGAGCCAGAAAGAGCCAAAAAGGGGGGACTGACCAGCAGAGCAGGCTAAAGGAAAGCTTAGAAGCTGCCCAAGTGAAATCCCTAGGATACTTTTCAGCTGTCGCTGAGTTTAACAGCCACATATTAATTAATTGTGCAACTGTAAGCTCAGCCACGATATATACACTTGAAACTTGCAACTTAAAATGAGAAAAATGAATTTAATGTAGGTAATCGTTACAACATGAAAATATTTGAGCAGTTAGGCTAAAGTGAAATATCAGATTTTAGATAGATTTTATGTACCCAGCCCCAGCCT
Source organism: Drosophila ogumai (assembly GCA_018904815.1). NCBI lineage: Eukaryota > Metazoa > Arthropoda > Insecta > Diptera > Drosophilidae > Drosophila > Drosophila ogumai. The sequence goes on along the minus strand of JAEIIJ010014915.1, from coordinate 1,888 downwards.
CGCCCTCCTGCCAACTGCACTGCCCAACCTGTCAGCAAGGATCAGGTTAAATAAGTTAGCTCCAGATGCGTAAAGTTGGAACCGCCCGTTGGCTTATTTATTTACCAGGAGTATCTTGATGTTTTGTTTTCCGCCCCAGCCATTTTGAAGTCAATAACTTGCAGGACTGGAGCCGAAGCGACGGAATTGCGGCAGCCTGAAAGGGTCCTGGCGCTTGTGCCTCGGTGGGGCCCCCTTTGCCAGACAACTTTGCATTGAGCCATTTATGCTATCATGTATGAAATGGGCGCCCACATAAAATGTACGAGTCCACATACATGTGTGCATATCCGCATGTATGAACCAGTATTTGTATTATGAAAGAGGCCACAAAACAAGCTGTTAAAACAGCTGCCAGCAGCTCAGAACTCTGACTGCAGCCAAGTCCTCTGACAGTTTTGCCCCGACTATAAAAATTGTTTGCTGAGGCATTAAATTGAATGAAAATTTATGATCTTTTCATATTTGCCTATGGGCCCCAGCCCCCCGCCTGAGACGGGTGGAAGAAGGAGCTCGACTGCCAGCGACTAAAAACCTGCACGAGGTCCCAGACTCCTCCTCCTCTCATCCTGCCCGCGCCATGTGTGTGGGCCATTTAAACTCGTTGCGGCCTTAAAGTCGCTGCCAGCTCTGTTCGCAAATCAAACAAATTCAGCCAAAGTCAACAGACCATCAATCAAAGTGAGCAGCGCGCATATTTGCAATATATCCAATAACTGACCTATGACCTGCAGCAGCCGCAGCCTCCGGCGATTTATCATCACAAATGGCAAACAAAATGGACCGTGTGACAAGGAGGAGCCGAAGGCGAAACCCCGCTCTGGCCATCACTTGGTCGCCGCGCTAATCATGGCTAACAACTGTCGAGGAGAGGGAATGCTTTGTGCTTTTTTCCCAGGCACAGTCCTCGTCCTCCCCTGGCAGGTGACAAGAGCCGTTGGAATGCCGAGAGGAATTTTCGGGCGGGTCGCGAAGCCTAAAGAGCGCCGGGCACGTGCTCCTGCTTCCGACTCCATTTCCCGCTAAGAAAGATTAATGATCCCGAGATGGCGGTGGCAACAGCAAGGAGCATTAATATTTACACAATATGCAAAAATGTAAAGACAATACAGTACGGGGGTCAATTTGTAGTTTGTCTTCCGTTGGCGTTTTGTAACAAGTTGAAGTCTATTAATATTTGAGGTGAAAAAGAGAAATGACGCAGTTAGATACGAAGTCCTGAACTTGACGATCGAATTCGAGTTTCGACTTCCGGTTTTCTAGCGTTATAAATATAGCAGTCAGATGAGCTATTCCTTAAATACAGTTCTTGAATCAAAAGTCCAGGAACTGGTAAGTCATTATTAAATCCCTTTTCACTGTCCCCAGAAACGAAAGGCAGACAGAACTTTTCAGGAACTAAAACTCATTTTCAGATATTTTTCCTGTGGCACTGGCTGCCTGTCCAATCCTTTTGATAGGATTTCCGGTTAACTGTTGCTTTTGATTATGCAAAGCAATATTGATTTGTGCTAGCAGGAAGAAAATGAGTCTTCCTACCCTGTTTCCCGCATGACATGAAATTGACTTTTAGCCGAGCCTTGGCTGCTGTTGCCGAAGTAGGGGGACGTGGGCCTAGGCCAAGAATTCATTTGGGGGGCGTTCTGGGGGCCGGGACATGCATAAATTTTGAGTAATTTAAGCAGCAGCAGCGAGTGTCTCAAGCTAGCCCAGCCCCCGCTCCATAACTCTCCCGGTCCTTCAGCTTATGCTCCATGTGTGTCATGTCGGACATGTCGGTGGAATCGGCTCGGTCGCCCGCATATTGCATGAATGGCTGACTCCGGTCCTAGCCCTCTGTCTGTCTCTT
>JAEIIJ010014881.1:0-23590 GCA_018904815.1 Drosophila ogumai | reverse complement strand
TTATTTGAATTCTTGAAGTGTTTACTATTCTCCTTTATTTTTGTTGTTAAATTTCCAATAATAAGTAATATCTCCATCTCGGTTGCAGCCGTTTTCAAGACAGTCATCCGGAAGAGCGCTCCCTTCGAGCACATTGCCAAAATGTGGATCGGCCCCAAGCTGGTGGTCTTCATCTATGATCCCCGGGATGTGGAGCTGCTGCTTAGCAGCCACGTCTACATTGACAAGGCCTCCGAGTACAAGTTCTTCAAGCCCTGGCTGGGCGACGGCCTCCTAATCAGCACAGGTGAGGTACATTCAAATGTACATATGTCTATGTATACAAAGCGAAATATCATATCATTATTAATGGGGGGAGGGCCTAAGTACCACTTGCCACTAATGCAATTTGCGGAATCATAAATTAATGAAGCTGTACCGTAGCCTGACAGTTGGCAATGTCGCTATAAATAAAAACAGCGTCGCAGAAAAGTCACAGAAAAAAAAAAAATTTGGGAGAGTGGGTTTGTCTTAAAGGGGAATTTTTTTTTTTTTATAAATTATTAAATGTATAGAATGTATAGAATAAAATATATGGCCCATTATTTTATAAGCTATTTGTTTGAAAGTTTCTTTTTAATAATGAGATTAATTCATTTTATTAATTTCAGGTTTTATTTAATGTAATTTAGCTCTTGCAACATGATTTCTTTTATGCCAAAAACATAATTATTTATTTAAATATTTTATGCCATATTTTATAAGCATTTATTGGTTGAATAAGAAGCTTATTAAGATATAAAAAAAGAATATATAATAGTTAATATAAATTACCAATTAAAATCAAGTAATTTGACTGCTTTTATTTTTCTTTTATTTATATTCCAACTAAAGAATATTGTATTCTGTTTTTTTGTTATCTTACTGAGACAAAATTATTTTGTTTTATTGTAAAATTCTCCATAGTTTTTAAATGCAATTTTCTTAAAAAACCGACTTTGGCTTTGTTAACATCTTTTATATAGCTTTGTGCATTTACAGATTGGCTATACCCCTTCTTTAAGTGCATATAAAATGATTTGTATATAGAAGAAAACTTGAATAAAAGACAAGTGCACTTTCAAGTCTATTTTTAGTCTATTCTTAGCTGTAAATAGTTTTGGGTCCTATTCTTTGCATTCACAATTCCATATAATATTTATATAGCTCATATATATAATATAATTTATATCACAAAATTGCCATGAGCCTAGCTACACGTCTCTGATGCCCCACATTTCGCTCCATTGCAGGTCAGAAGTGGCGATCGCATCGCAAACTCATCGCACCCACATTCCATCTGAACGTCTTGAAGAGCTTCATTGAGCTCTTCAACGAGAACTCGAAAAATGTGGTGCGGAAGCTGCGTGCGGAGGATGGTCGCACGTTTGATTGCCATGATTACATGAGCGAGGCAACCGTGGAGATTCTATTGGGTAAGTGAGGAGACCACGAGCATGGATTCCGATTCAGATACAGATACAGATATGCGAGGCGATTACACAAAAGTACAGTCAACTCACACGCACTCAGTGGCGATGCCACTCGATTTTTTGGGTTGCGTGGATTTTTTGTATATGGTTGCTCCAAGCACACGACAAATGTCCAAATCACCCAATCTCCGCAGGTCCATATATGCTATATTGCTTGATATACTATATGCTACATGCGATACATACTACATTTGTACTCTGTACAATTGAGTGCAGACCCATTTCCCTATATACTGACAAATCAAAAATTTTGCTGCTTTTGTTGTGCCCCCACAATGGGCACAAAAGAGATATCTGTTGTGTACATGGGTTGGATCTGCATATATATATCTATATATATATCTATGTACATACATATATCTGACGCCGGCCTCCGATCTAACCGAATTATGAGCCAAAACTGCTGCAAACTGGTTGCGATCATGCGATCCTATAGAATTATCGATCAACTATTCTTTCACTTTCTTAAGAGACTTTTTAAAAGATCTTAACAGACATATAAGGTTCCTTCTAGGTCTTTTAGTGCTAGCAAAAATAACAGCAATTGTTTCATCTTAAAGGTATTTTCCCAAGGTCTCAGTTAAGGGACAGTTAAAGATCTTGTCTAGTCTTTTTTGTTTAAGAAAAATAACAGCAATTCTTTCATTTTCTTAGGACTTTACTTAAAGGACATGTAATTTACTTTTAGGGTAGAAAAAAAACCAGCAATTCTTTCATTTTCACGATCTTTTCTCAAGATCTTATTTAACGGACTGATAAAGTCCTGATTTCAATTATCTACAGAAGAAGAAATGAGGGCATCACAGCTGCTAAGAGTGGAGTACGTGGTGTGTCCTTGCGCTTTTAAGCACAATCGCTGCTTAACAGCACTCTTTCTTTGTCATTCTCTTGTCGATTTTTTCGATTATCTTTACGATATCTTTGAGTAAAACATAATTTTAAAATATATTATGAGGGTTAACAGCTTACTCTGTAAGCTTAAATCCTATCATGTTTTTGTGGCAAGTTAATTTTGTTGAAATCTTTATAAAACAGTAATTAAAACACGCACTAATAATATATTTATATGAATAATAACAAAACTACGTATACATAGGGTCAGTTTAAAGGCAATCTTATATTTATATTTATATAAGAATATATTTTTATAAAGCTACAAGGCTTTGGAAAGGGCTCTGTACGTTTGTGTAAATATTTTCAATGCCCCAACCCAGTTTGTGGAAGGTAATGCTGAACCGAACCATGTGTCATCCCATTGGGTGGTCGGGAACGTCATAAAATCACTCAAAAAAAAATTCAAATTCAAATACCCGTACACCCTATTCGCTTAAAGGCAGTCACGTTTTCGGGGCCGGGCGATAGAAAAAGTGAAACTGCCGCCAATTTGGAAGGCGGCCAATGTTAATGACATTGCACAGTGGCAGCCGTTGCAATATTGCAGTTGGTCAGTTTGGTTAGTTTGGGATTGATTTCTAGGCTATTGCATAATACCGATCCCAAGTGCAAGCGTCTCGTCCCGGGCCCCCCAATTGAAATGCAGCCAAGATTACAGATTACAAAAAACAAAAACAAAAAAAAAACTCGACTGGATGGGACCGCAACGAGCTGGGTTTTTCGGGCTGCAATTAAAGGCACGTCGCATTGCCATTAAGCATTTAATCAGGAAAATTTGAATGCAGCCGTGCAACCTACGGCCACGGCGACGACGGCGGCCGCGGACTCAGGTTGTCCAGCCAAGTTATCCACAATATCCACCATCACGATCACGATGATGGGATATGGAATGGCCTGGCCTGGGGCCGTGTGACGCAAAACGGGGCAATTAGCAATTAAGACCAGAACTGAACTGAAATGAAAATGAGCGCAGAACCATCACAAATGATGTTTTATGAAAAATAACAGGAAAAACTGGGCCTGGCAAATTACAAGATTTTCAATTTCAAATATTAGGCAGTAGAAGGCAGGAAGAAGACGGCAAGACTCCGGCAGTTATCCTTGTAGTCTTCTCTATTCTTGTCCCTGTTTTCGGTTAATTACTAGATGTACTTGTCTGTAAAATTATATCAGTTTTTCAGACTCCTGTAAATAATAGAAATGGGAAATAATAAGAGAGTGATGTTACTTATTCATACATGAATTAATATAGGCTTAACCCTTTATTTCCAACATTTCCTATATTTAAAACACAAATTAAATTAATTTAATCCACATGTTTAGTAACGCTTAAATATTGATTTTTATTTATCCGTTATCTATAAAGTACCGATATAACCATATTTTCTAGCATCCTTTATAGTGCTTCTTTAAATTAGAGTTCAAAAATTATATATATCTTCAACTCTCACATGAAAATATTTAATACAAAAACTGAACATAATTCTATTTAAAATTTAAATGGTTGACTTCTCAATAATAACTTTAATCTATAACTATATTTCTTAATATTAAATTTCTATTCTAATTCCAATGCAAACGACTTAGCCGATTAGGCATTAAGTTTGCTCTTTTTACTACATTATAAACGTAAAAGTAATTTTTTAAAAAATACAAGTTTTATGACTAGCTACATTTTATATTTAAGCAAAATCAGTCTAATATATTTTCGTATTATTTTGAAAGGAAATTCGAGTTGCTTTCTATTGATTCTATATTAAAATTTAAGGTAGTAAACTTAAACCTATTTAGCAAGCAGCTGGCACACATTTTTCATATTTATTTTTTACTTTTAAGTTAAGTTATGCGTAACAACTCCTTGTGGTGCCCCGGACGGAGTATCAAAATGCCTGGCTCGCGTTTTTCCCACAGCTCAAAAACAGACATTGTGCCGCAATCCGTATGCTCGTTTATGCTGTCATCTATAAATCTATTTATGCATTGTATCTACAATTAGACAGGAGCGGGGATCGGGGGATCTGTTGTCTGTTTGTTAAGTTCAATTGGCGCTTGGGTCAGGCGAGTGCATTCCACTTCCCCCCATTGGTGCCAGGGGTCCATCTCCGATCTGATCGCGATCCGAGAAGATTCCTATACCGGTTTTGCACTGAGCCCCAAAAGGGGATTCAGAAAACGCTAAAATTTAATTAAATATCTGCATCTCCTTCCCTTTCCAGAGACCGCAATGGGCGTGTCAAAGAAAACGCAGGACAAGTCCGGCTTCGAGTACGCCATGGCCGTGATGAGGATGTGCGATATCCTGCATGCCCGCCATCGCAGCTTCTTTCTGCGCAACGAGTTCGTGTTCACCTTGACCCGGTACTACAAGGAGCAGGGTCGCCTGCTCAACATCATCCACGGACTGACCACCAAGGTGATACGAAGCAAGAAGGCGGCCTTTGAGCAGGGCACTCGGGGCTCGCTGGCCCAGTGTGAGCTAAAGGCGGCCGCTTTGGAGAGGGAACGTGAGCAGCAGGAGCAGGCGTTGAGTACGCCAAGTCCCGTCAGCGAGGACAAGACCACCACCTCCAGCCCGACCACGACTACGACCCCCAGCACAGGCACAATCTCAGGCACAGGCACGCCCGTGGCAGGACTCTCCTACGGCCAGTCTGCCGGACTCAAGGACGATCTAGATGTGGAGGACAACGATATTGGGGAGAAGAAGCGTCTGGCCTTTCTGGACCTAATGCTTGAGAGTGCCCAGAACGGCGCCCTCATAACGGACACGGAGATCAAGGAGCAAGTGGACACCATTATGTTTGAGGGTCATGACACAACCGCTGCCGGCTCCTCGTTCTTTCTCTCGCTGATGGGCATACACCAGGGTATCCAGGATCGGGTGCTCGCCGAGCTGGACTCTATTTTTGGGGACTCACAGCGACCGGCCACGTTTCAGGTGGGTTTTGTTAATAGTTTTTTTTATATAAATATTTTTTTTTTATATAAATACTAAAATAACTGCAGGATACCCTGGAGATGAAGTATCTGGAACGGTGTCTAATGGAGACCCTGCGCATGTACCCGCCCGTCCCATTGATCGCCCGCGAGCTGCAGGAGGACCTCAAGCTAAACTCTGGCAACTACGTGATCCCCAGGGGCGCCACGGTGACGGTGGCCACCGTCCTTCTGCATCGCAATCCCAAGGTCTACGCTAATCCCAATGTCTTCGACCCGGACAACTTTCTTCCGGAGCGGCAGGCCAACCGTCACTACTACGCCTTTGTGCCCTTCTCCGCGGGACCACGCAGCTGTGTGGGTGAGTTCCTTGATCCTTGAGGGGGAATTAGTATCTACAATTTCATACGACTGCCAGTTAAGAGCTTACGCTGTAATTCTTTAAAAAAAAAAATCAGTTCTTAACTGTCAGTTTATCTGCTAGATAAATCTTAATAATAATTGTTTATGAAAATACTTTTAATAATAATTAAAATTTCCCCTTAAATAGGCCGCAAATATGCGATGCTCAAGCTGAAGATCCTTCTGTCGACCATTTTGAGGAACTATCGTGTCTACTCGGACCTGAGCGAGTCGGACTTTAAGCTGCAGGCGGACATTATCCTGAAGCGGGAGGAGGGTTTCCGCATCCGGCTGCAGCCGAGGACCAGATGAACCAGGACATAGTGGATCAACGGACACAGCACACCGTACACAATAAGCAACACAGAACGGACACTTATCCATACATATATCTCTCTACTTGTTGGCAAGTGATAGTCACCGGTTTATACAGTAAATATTAATTATAATAAATAATAAACGTGCTCCAACACTCGATTTATTGAATTAGTAATAATAATTATGTTTTTTCGCATTTAACACGAAAAATAACAGCAGCAATTATCATCATCTATTTTAATTTTTTTTTTTTTTTGTTCTTTATTAATTAATAATACAATTTTTGTGTAATGATTTTGACAATAAACCTATGGTGTAATTACATAATTACAAAAACCGATCGAACCAACTGAAGAAGGTGAGTGCGGATGGAAAACTCGGACTATTCTGTTTAAATTTCCCCCTGGTCGGAGTTTGCAAACGCTGTAAAGGAAAATGGTCTAAAATTATAAAAATAAATTGTTCAAAATTTTAAATGCTGTTAAAAATATTAACAGATTTTATTAAAATTTTTTTTTAAATTTTAATTTTCCGGAATCGGTAACCAGAACAGGCCCGATAGGTCCCCATATCCGGTAGCTTACACCTTATTCCGCCAGATTTAGCGGCTAAATATCGAGCAATATCGATATCAACAAAAACATCGATAAGCATCGCTAAAAAAAAAACATCATGTTTTCACCATCACTAATACAACGAAAGTGACACGAAAGCAACAGATTTAAAAGGCAATTGGAAAGGGAAAGCGTCTGTATTTCTTCGTTCTATTGTTGTTGCGCCCAAGAAAAAGGGAGGAAACCACCGCCAGGATGTCGCACGCCATCGATGAACTGCAGGCGATCATTGCCGAGCTCAAGTCGGAGCTGGATGAGCAGAAGACTAGCAGCCGCCAGGCTGCTGCTGCCCACCGCGAACGCATCGAACGGATGTCCGCGGAGGTGGTAGACTCCAATCCCTACAGTCGCCTGATGGCGCTGCAGCGGATGAACATAGTAAAGGAGTACGAGAGGATTCGTGACAAAACGGTGGCCATTGTGGGAGTTGGCGGCGTGGGCAGTGTCACCGCCGACATGCTGACGCGGTAGGGAAAAAGGAAGTCCCATGTCTTGATGTTTATATTTACGATTGTGCTCTTTCCTGCAGTTGCGGCATCGGCAAACTGATCCTCTTCGACTACGACAAGGTGGAGCTGGCCAACATGAATCGTCTGTTCTTCACGCCCGACCAGGCCGGCCTCTCCAAGGTGGAGGCCGCCGCCCGCACCCTGGGCTTCATCAATCCGGACGTTCGCATTGAGACGCACAACTATAACATTACGACGGTGGAGAACTTTGATCGTTTCCTCGCCACGATCATGGAGTGCGGCACGGTGGCTGGCCAGCCGGTGGACCTGGTGCTCAGCTGCGTGGACAATTTCGAGGCGCGCATGGCCATCAATGCGGCGTGCAACGAGCGGAATCTAAACTGGTTCGAGTCGGGTGTTTCGGAGAATGCCGTTTCCGGTCACATCCAGTTCATCCGTCCCGGAGACACCGCCTGCTTTGCCTGCGCCCCGCCCCTGGTCGTCGCCGAGAACATCGATGAGAAGACGCTGAAGCGCGAGGGAGTGTGTGCCGCCTCCCTGCCCACCACCATGGGCATTACGGCCGGCTTCCTCGTCCAGAATGCCCTCAAATACCTGCTCAACTTTGGCGAGGTCTCCGACTATCTGGGCTACAATGCCCTCAACGACTTCTTCCCCAAGATGACGCTCAAGCCCAATCCGCAGTGCGACGATCGCAATTGTTTGCTCAGGCAAAAGGAGTTCCAGGCACGGCCCAAGCCCGTCCAGGTCAAGGAGGAGGTGGTCAGTGATGAGCCTTTGCATGCCACCAACGAATGGGGCATCGAGCTGGTGGCAGAGGATGCGCCGCCCAGCAGTAATCCTGAGCCATCACCAGCCATGGAAGTGGGCCAGGGCCTGAAGCTTGCCTACGAAGCCCCCGAGAAGTCCAGCGATGGTGCGGCGGCTGCAGCCGTGGCGGCGACAGATGAAACCAGCCTGGAGGATCTGATGGCTCAGATGAAGTCGATGTGAATGAAATTCCACTAAATTTATAGACTCTAAATGCCTGTTGATTTTTAATTGATATTTTTGTAAAACATTTCTATTTTTTTTTTGTGATTAAATTAAAGATTAAATAAATAAATAAGATTATATATTTTTATAATTATTTTTATTATTATTTATTTTTTAAAACTAAGATCGTATAACAGCTATGTTTAGTAATTATCAATTAATTAATTATTAATTTAAATTTAATTAAATTCAAGTTCCATGCAGTGTTGGTAAATACCTTCTTGTTTAGGTCTGGCAGCCTCTTTGTTGCTTATATGGTATTTTTAGACTGAGCAGCTGCGGTCACACTGGTTGTCGCGTTGTCACAAAAGAAAAAGAGAAGAAACTCGAGAAAATTTAGTTTTCCTCGGCTTAAGAACCCCTCTGGAACGCCGAGTCCCAGACAGCCAAACTCCCAACAAAGAGCACACTGAATATGTCCAAGAAGGAGGAAAAGTCGCAGCCCGGCGAGGAGGTAAGCACTGTTCCGGACCAAAAAAGACTGCCTTTTTTGCCGGCTTGGAAATGGAAAGGTGGCTCAAGAGACCACGTCACTGCAGATAAATAATGTTTGCTATTTTCCAACCACCAACAGCTGGTGAAGGTGAACAAGTGGGATGGCTCCGCCGTGAAGCATGCCCTCGACGATGCGGTCAAGACCTGCCTGCTGGGCGACCGGCCGCAGCTGAAGGAGCAATTTGGCTTGGTCAACACCCGTTTGGCCCTCTGCGCCTTGGCGGTGGGCGTGGCTATAATGGCCCATGCCTGGGACTTTACCCACCCATTCCCGGAATCACGACCCGTCCTCCTGTTCAGCGTCCTGGCCTATTTCGCCCTCATGGGTGTGCTGACGCTTCATTCCAGCTTCCGCGAGAAGGGCACCTTTGCCGTGGCAGTGCAAAAGGATAAGGAGCGCGAGCGCCTCTGGGAGGCCAGCTCCGATATGCGCAAGTACGACGACAAGTATCTGCTCACCCTGAGTGTGCGCGACTCGCGCAACGGCAGCAAGCGCCGCGAGCAGACCAGCAGCAAATCCTGTGCCGCCTTCATCGATCAGAACGGCATCGTTCTGGACAGCCAGGTGGCCAATGAGGTGAACCGCCTGTACAATTCTTTGGCCGCCGAAAAGAAGGACAAGTAGCTGGTGCTAATGACGGAGGATGTCTGAACGGCGAGCCCCATCTCTTTCTCTTTTCTTTTTTTTTTTTGTCTCCTTGAATAAAACCAAAATTCTACTTTAATTTCTAATCTCGTTGATGGGTGCCTGGAGATGCCTATCAAAAATGTAAACCAGAAAAACTTTGGATCAGAGCGGCTTGGAGAAGTTGAGCACTGGAGAAAAGCGAGAGCAGCAGCAGCAGCAGCAGATAGGCTGACAAAGAATAGCTGAGGAAAGGAGCTTCCGCAGCGATGCAGTAGTGGCTTCCTGGGTTTTTTTCAGTAGCTTCCTAGAGATTGGATTAGCATTTAGAATGCGGGAGATAGTTACCCTGCAGATTGGCGGCGCGGGCAATGCCATTGGCGATGCTGTAAGTAAGGAATACTTTGGAGAAGGTCTCTTAAAGCCATAGGTTCTGCCTTATTACTTCTTTTATTTCCTCTGTCCAGTTCTGGCACGTGATCTCCCATGAGCACGGCGTGGACTATGCCTCGGGAAGATTCGGCGGCACCAGTCCCCTTCAGCTGGAGCGCATCAATGTGTTCTTTAATGCCACCGCCAGCAAGCGTTTCTATGCCCGCACCATCATTATTGACACGGAGGCCAGCACCATACAGCGCCTGAATGCCAGCAGCCAGCTATACAGGCCGGAGAACTTTGTGGCCGGTTCGGAGAGTGCGGGAAATAACTTTGCTCGCGGCTATCACACGGACGGTGCCGAAATTCTTGAGCAGGTCCTTGACAATACGCGACGCGAGGTGGAGTCCGTGGACTCCCTGCAGGGCTTTCAGCTGCTTCACTCAATTGGCGGTGGCACGGGCTCGGGTCTGACCTCCCTCATAATGGAGGCCCTTGTGCAGCAATATCCCGACAATTTGCTGTGCAACTATGTCACCATACCGTCACCCAACATGTCCCAGGTGGTGGTGGAGCCATATAACGCCCTGCTGAGCACACCGGCTTTGGTGAATAACTCGCATCTGACCTTTTGCCTGGACAATGAGGCCCTGTTTCAGATCTGCAATCGAAATCTGCAGATCAAGACGTCTGGACACGAGCACATCAACCATATTGTGGCTTTGACCATGTCGGGGATAACGACTTGCCTGCGCTTTCCGGGCCAGCTGAATGCTGGCCTGCGCAAGATTTATGTGAACATGGTGCCGTTCCCCCGCCTGCACTTCCTCATACCGGGTTTTGCGCCGCTGGTCACCTGCAAGCAGCAGCAGTTCAGCAAGGGCACCGTTTCGGAGCTGGTGCAGCAGATCTTCTCCAGCAATAACCTGCTGTGCGCCATCGATCTGCGACGGGGTAAACTCCTGACGGCGGCCGGTATCTTTCGGGGCAGGATGTCGCCGCGCGAGGTCGACCAGCTAATGACCGGTGTGCGGAACAAGAACATAAGCAATTTTGTGGATTGGATACCGAACAACATCAAGACGGCCATTTGCGATATACCGCCACGGGGCTTGAAGATGTCTGCCACCTTTATTGGCAATACCACGGCGATACAGTCGCTCTTTCAGCGACTCCTGGACGCCTCCATTGCCATGTTGCGGCGAAAGGCCCATCTTCACTGGTACACTGGCGAGGGCATGGAGGAGCAGGAGTTTATGGATGCCCAGCAGGAGCTGCAGGCCATCATCGATGACTATCGGTGCAGCGCCGAGGGCGATGAATGCAGCGGAGCAGTCGGCGGCAGCGGTATGGATAAGGAGGATGACACCAGCAGCGATATGGCCGCTGAAGGTCCCCGATGCACCTACTGCCCCCAGTAGCAGGCCCCCCATCTTCATATTAACCCCTAGCATAGACCCATAGGACTTCAGGAGCTCAAGTTATCGCTTTCTGCTTTCGAAATAGGACAAACCGAAGCCGTTTCCTAAATTCCAAGTGGTCTCCATTGTTGTCTCGCGTTTTGGATTCGCATTCATTATAGTTTTCCCAACCAAGAAATGCAAATTCACAAATTGTTTCGAATATATTTTGAGTATAGGATAATTTTTTTTAATAAAGAAAAAACGAAATATTTGCTTGAGCTTTTTGTAGGTTTTTTAAACATGTTTTCTGGCCAAAAAGTATTCAAGTTTCGAATGAATGAAATAGTTGTCTAAAATTTTCTTTAAATAATTTTATTTTTATACTTATTTTGAAGAGTCCTTAAATCCTTAAGAAAGATCTATATTATATTAATTTGGAATTAGTTTGTTTTTGGAATTATTATTTAATTATGCATTATTCTAAAGCTACAAGTTTACACATATTTTTTATGGCTCAAAGTTTTTTTGTAAATAAATAAAGAATTCATTTTATTTTAGTTGATTTAACTAACTTTTAAAATTGCACATCTTTTCGATATACTTGCTCGCGGTTGCTCCGGCATCCCATTTTCTATTTTCAGAACGAACGGACCGGCGAGCAGGCATTTTTCCCGTAGGTCAAAAGCCGGATCTGCTAAACTTGAACTGCTGCCAAGAGGAGTTTTTCAGCAAAAAGTGCAGGAGCAGGGCGAAAGAATAATTACACATAGAGAGATTCGGAGACGACGGCATTATTAATAGACGGATGCTAAAGGTTTTTGCACTTGGTTTATTTCTGTTGCTCCGCATTCCTGAGATGCCGTCGTAGTGACAAAAATATAGCCACAAAATCCACACGCACATGTGCAAACATAATGCATATCCCCCCATCCCAGCCACACATAGAGAAATTTACCTTAGATTTAAAAACATTATCAGTAAAGTACAATTTAAACATAAGTGAGCTTCTCTTTCCTTTCTTGTGTTAAGTGCCTACAGTCTAAGATATATATTGATCTATCCAGTGTATTTTTGACATACCATTTTTGCTCAGTGCATGCAAGTGGAGCACTCACACCTACATAACCATGAGAAAGCGGCGAAACAGCATAGAAGGTTGGGTAGGGGTAGGGGTAGGGGGCATGAAAAGCCAGGGAACTGCAAGCATAAATTTAAATATAAATTAAGAATTCAATAGACACTCGAGATGCCAACTATTTGTGGGCTGGGCCACGCCCACTGCACCTCTAAAAGGAAAAGTACAGACACGAGCGAAAGAAAAACAAATCGCACAGCGTTGAGCCATTTTTGAATCTGGCGGTCAGTGTGACCATGTGCCGGAAATAGGAAAAAGTTCAAAAATCGATTACCGTGATTATTAATGATTTCCAATCTTGAAACATTTTTAATTTTTATTTAAAAATATATAATATTCTTATGAGTAAGCTAATCAATTAAGTAGTTACAAAACTTAATTTATACAGGTTTTGCATATAATATCGTGTGTTTTTGGCCTATCGATGTTTTATGTCACCACCAGCCAATAAATATAATAGCTATTTTTAATTAAATGCAAGTGTTTTTCCACTAACGGAACTGATGAATCCATAAAATCTCTGCAGTTGCATTAAATTTGTCCTTTTATGCTGCCGCTTTATATACTTTACCTTAAAAATAAATCCTACATTTTTCCTCTGCTTTTATTGCGCATTTTCGGTTAAAAGCTATCGATGGTTTTTCAAATGATATCGATATGGCAATCGTTGGCCTACCAGCTCTACGGCCGAGTCCGGTCACACTGCGCGCCCCACATCGAATCGGACGCTGTTTCGCGTTTCGCTGCCATCCGCTCCACCAAAAGCCAACGAACGGTTCGTGCGCGAGTCTTTTGTACCTTGCCTTTGCCTTTGGCCCCCTTCGACTTGACTGGGACGAGTGCTGTGTGCCGTGCAGTGCATACCACAAAGTTTTTCGCATTGGGCCTCGCTTCGCTCAGGTCCTGCCCGCTGCTTCTTAGTTTTTTGGAGTTTGTTTTCGGAAAAAGAACGGTACAGCAGGAATAACAAAAACAAAAAGCATCACAGCAAAAGCATCACATACATACACACGCGGGAAATTTTTTTTATTTTCGACCATGTGTATGTGTGTGTGTGTATTGTAGTTGCATAGTTTTGTTTTTTTGTGCTGGAATTTTGAGAGGGAGCCAGTGAGAGGAAGAGGGAGAGAGCGCGCGCGCAACGTCGTTTTTGGAATGAATTGAATAAATCTCGTGTGTTTACCTCTCCAACCAACCTTTCTATTTTTGTTATTGTGCAGTTGAGAATATCAAGCAAAAGGAGCTGAAAATATAACCAGCCAACGAAATTGCACTAAGTAAATTTGAAAACTAAAGAAAGATCTCCGAAAGATCTGCGCTGCTGCAGCTGCTGCCCACACTAACACTAGCACACACCATTCACACACATCTACACACAAAATGTTCATCGAAAAGGGAATTTTTCCCATTGGGGACGGACTTTTGGACGTGGACGCCGATCGATTGAAGGGATTACTCGTATCGCATGATATAAACGAGATCTACGAGGTGGAGCAGACGCCGTTTGCCAGGTGAGTTTCTTCTACTTTTCCACCTTGTTCTGCAGTTGCTGCAGTCTCTTCTGTTTTGCCAAAAAAAAAAAAAGAAAAAAAAAACAAGTTTATCGCATCTTCCAAAGCAGCTGCCAAAAAAAAAAGCGAAAACCGAAACAAAAGCTTCGAAATGTTAAAGAAAGTCAGTCAGCAGCCGAGTTGGTTTTTATTTTTCTGAAAAACTTCTGCGTCTCAAAACTTGTTTTATTTGCCTTTTTTCTTCTTTCTCATGTCGCCTGTCAAGTGTGTGTGTGTGAGCTTCTACTCAACACACACACCAACGCGAGCCGCGCGGCTGCAGACGGAGAGAAAAGAGAGTTTTTGTGTGGACAAGGCACAGTGGGCTTGAAAACGTTGTCACAATTAAATAAAAAAAAAAAAAGCAAAACATGAATAATCTCAAATGTTGGTTGTTTTAAAGCACTCTTTGCCCATAATTTCCTGTTTCTCAGAATGGAATTTAAATTTAAACTTGTTCTGCAGAGCTAAACATATGTATATCGTATACATTATATACATTTTGATCCTTAGGCCAAATTTATTTGCACAATTTGATACTGGATTATTCACTTAAATTACTTCCGTGTAGCGGTCTCTGTGTGTACCAACTGCAAAAGATTTTGTTTTGTTTTGTTTTTAAGGCATTTACATATACCTGATATTCCATGGTTCTTTCGCTAAGTTTTCCTCGACGAGGTTCTAATTTGTGCATCCACTGTGCCTCTTCCTGTTCTCCTCTCTTCCTTCCTTCGCTGCCTGCCTGCCTCACTCTCCCTATCGTTTTTGCCCTTTACCCACTCTTCTTTTGCCCAAAGAGCAGCTGTTACCGCTGGCTGATAAACTGACCTTCTGTGCGCTGTCTCCTTCTAACCCGCTCTCTCGCCTGTCTATATTTCGCCGTAATTTCCTTTTGCATTCGCTCTCCTTCCACCGTTTACTCTCAGTCGTTAGTTCGCTCATTCTTTCCTCCTTCAATGCTGTTTGGCTACCTTTATTTTTCAGATAGATTTGCATTTTCTGCCCGGATTTCATTATAATTTCTTTGCATTTCTATCTCATAAGTTTTCTTCGGAGTTTCTTCATCTTTCTCTCTCAATTCCTAATTTTTTTAGACTACACGAAACCTAATTTAACGTCCCTCGCGAAGGTCGTTTGTGTTGGATCCTACTGTTTCTTTATACTCCTCTACCCCACAGACCCTATCTATCATTATTCCCCGTTCTTTGTCACCTCCACCTTATGATAAGTTATCAACGAAAAGTAAACAACAAAATTAATACCTAAAAAAAAAAAATACCAATCGACTTTTGAGTTTCGTAAGCAACCGCACGAAATTCAGTTTTTGTCAGCGGTACTGATAGTGTGTCTCTCGGGATCGTTGTTCTTATCGTGGAACGGTTTCCCCTGACCGATGGAAACTTAATATATAATATTGAGTAACAATAAAATCAATGATAGTGCGAGCACGCTGTATGATATCCTCTTGTATTCAACGTGATATGAATTATTATGTGTATTTTACAATAACTTCTACAGCTGGGAGTTTTACATACATCCTTGAAGTCTTAAGTCAAACATATGTATTTATGTATTTCGTTTTTGTATTCCTTTGCGTTTGTGTCGTTACCTTTTTGTGTCATAAACCATTTTATATTTTTTATTAATATTTGATACATCGTAACTAAGTACTGGAATTCCTTTAAATATCCCTTATTTAGCAGAAAAGGTAGCGCCTCAGGCGGGTTATTTTACTTGGGTTATTTTTTATATTTTCTCATGATTCTCTGGTTCCGCATTCGCACGAGAGCTACTTGTTGCTGCGGTTGCTTTCGTCTCACGTTATTCTCGTCTCTGGTTCTTTTCTTTTTTATAACTTTCTTTATTTTTTATTTTTATTTTAGGCTCGTTTTCTTTGTTAACCGATAATTTGTTATCTTTTCCATCGCGAAACGCTGGAACTCTTAACTTTACGCGGCTTAATCAGTTGCAAAAAGATAACGCGGCACAAGGGGAAGCACAGACGAGTCATTTGGGATTAAAGGATATCCTATCCTATCCTTACACAGGCATTTGTTGAAGTAAATAGAAAATTGCACACATTAAGTAGAGTTTAAAAATATTTAAGCACAATCACACCATTCAAGTTAGCCCCTAAAAAGTTTAACCCATAATGGGCTACCAAAAAAGGGGGCCGTGGTCAATCAATCAATCAAGGGAGGAGAGGAATGCGAAAATGTTAGGCAATTGGTCAGGAAATATAATAATATTTTTTGTATAACGTTTGAGCCGTGCATAATTGAGCTTGGATGGATCCAATCCATGGTTTATGGAAAAATAAAAGAAAAAAAATAGTATTTGCTGTTGTTGTTGGAGTACTATGGCCCAATTTTTATGGAGAAACAGAAATACAAATTGACAGCCAAGACAAATGAAGTTGTGGACACCGAAGTTGGAGATTTGTTGTTGGTAGCTTCCACAAGACTTCACAAAGCCCACTTGACTTCAACATTGGCATATTGTCCAGTTTTCGGAGTTGGCCTTTCAATAGGAAATTAGGACGCATTTTGTGGGTAGCAGCAGCGGCAGCAGCAAAGCCGAAACGCTTGCATAATGGAAACTTGATTCGATTTTTTGGGCAGAATAAAGAGATATGTACGTACAAAGTATATTTTCAGTATATGCGAATACGCATGAATCAATAATAAATAACACTAATTACCATTGGATTCAAGCCCCTCGCACACGAGGAAAGTAACACCTTGAGAGGTTTCATTTGTGTGGGATTATTTTTGTATATACAGATGGATATTTTTTAAATGACCATATAGAGTTGTTTATTTTACAATATTATATATTAAGGAACATAGAAGACGACTAGAGTGATTGATGTTAAAACAAAAATGTTTAAACCTATTCTATTATTGTGTACACTTTTTGTTGTATGATAATTTAGTTGAATATGCGTTCTTTTATTTAAATTTTACGCAGAGTCCGGCTACCACAATTTCAATTTTGACCTAACTTAACCTCAATGAATGTGACTGACGTCACGGGTAAGCAACCCCAAAAGGTAGACAGAATCCCTGGCGAAAACCAGGGAAATGTGGCAGTGAGAAAGGCCACCCAAAGCCGCCCACACAGAAAAATCTATACATACACACATAAAACAGATGATAAGAGACGACTTTGGGTTCGTTTGGAATTTGGTTTCTGTTTCAGTTGCTGTAGTCTGTTGTGTTTTGTCTGTCTTTATTTTGACTTTAGTTTGTGCGTGGGCAAGGACGACCAGAGTCCTTGGAAAACGGAATATAAAGGAATATGATAGAACAACCACCCCATTAAGACGGGACCAATATAATTTATTTTTTCTGGGCTTTTGTCAAAGTCAAAGCGTCGCCCTAGGAAAGTGTATGTATGTATGTGTGGGTATTGGGGGTAGGGGTTGCTGCCAAGGATGTGGGCTTATCATACATCTTGCACCCTCTCTTCTGTTTGCTATAAGGGACCCTAGCGACAAAAGTCGAGAGGACTTGAGATATTTCTTTTGTTTTTACAGGCGACATTGATTTTGTCACCATGTGTGGGCGAAATTATCTAACAAAACAGATATAAAATTAGTATAGGGGTTGTTTTTGTATGATGTTTAAATAAGGAAACATTTATCTTACAAATTAAAGTGGCTTATATATTTTTTCGATTTGAAAGCTACCTAAAAAATATGTAAACCTGTTGTTATAAATATATAATATAGTATGATTAATTATTTGTTTATTTATTCAATAATTTTTTTTTCCTGGGAGAGCATAAAAACAAAATCACCTACAACTGATGAATTTTCCCCATTATCTGCTGCTGTGTGGCTTATGTTAATTTGTTTGTTTATTTGATGAAGCAAAAACGCAATAAAATGAATCTTTAACTGCCACCACCAAATTTTTAACCCACTGAAGGCGTTGCCCCTTCTCTTGCTTTCTCAGCTTGGCTGTTTGTTTGCAAATTAATTTTTCAAATATAAATTTTGGCTAATTAAGCAGAAACCCAGTGGATACACCCACGACGCTGCCAATAATTTATTGCCTCATATTGATACAGTTTTGATTATCTCTTTTATGGGCTGGAAATAAAGAAGCACCCCGAACTGTCGATGATGAGTTCATTTTAATTGAATATTTCAATATGTGCTGACTGTGTCTTGAGTGCTTTAAGCTAGCGGAGTGTCATGACATGTCAGAGGGGGGTCGGTTATGGTTGAATTACCGGGAATGTGACCTTGGCAAGTCTATATTTGGAAGTGATGTAAATTCCTTTTGTTCGATGGAAAATGTCAGCGGGACATGAAATGCCTCTGGGTAATGTTGCTGTTGATGGTAGAAAGAAAACTAAACAGTTTTTCGAAAGAGTTGGTTTTGGTAAAAAAAAACAAAATATTCTTAAGATTCCCACTTATAAATTTTTTAATTCAATTATATTTATTATATAAATGTTGCAACCCGCTTCAGGGAGCAAAAACGAAAACAAAAGAAACAATCACAACTTTAGCCTTCGAGCAGCAGAAAAACTGTTTTCTTCAGATAATTAACGCGTTGACAACAAATAAAAAAAAATACAAAAATACAACGACAACAACAGTAGAAGACTGAAGACAATAAAAAGACAAGCGAGAAGATGGGACGAGAAAGGAAAGAGCCGGAGATAGCTGCGGCGAGTGAGTGAAACAGAAACCTGAAGAAAGTGCAATCAACACATTTTCTTTTGTTGCTTTTATTATTGTTTTATCATCAACTGCAACAGCAGCAGCAGCAGAAGCAACAACAACAGCAGCAACACATCACGCTTATCAAGGAAAAAGCAACAAAATTATATTTTGTAAACATTTCCTTGTCGCTGTTGTTGACGGTAGTTTAACTGCTAATATAAGAGAAATGAGTGAAAGGATGCTACGCTACCCTTAAATGCAGAGAGATCTTAGATTTTTAAAACCAAAATCTAATAAAAATTAATGGCCACACATAAAATTAGAAGAAATGTCCATGTCCACATATAAAATAATAGCAGCAACACTTGCACCCCATCTAAAAAGGGGAATAAGGAAAAACAATACATCGTCCACCCTGGACATTGACAATAAATAAATGGAAGTCGAAGTCTAGATTGCAACCCTTGAAAGTGTGGAAAAGCCACCCACACCCACACACTCACACTACATATTTGTTTTTCGGATAGTTCTGGCTGATCTGCTGCACCGTAAACAATTTAATACACAAATGTTAAGCATATATAATTTTAATCAATGTATGTTATTTTAATTAATTTTGTAATTAAAATATAAAAAGTGTGCAGCAAATATATTTTGTATAAAATGCTACGTAATTTCAAATGTTAATAATCCTGCCTAAC
Organism: Drosophila ogumai; assembly: GCA_018904815.1. Taxonomy (NCBI): domain Eukaryota; kingdom Metazoa; phylum Arthropoda; class Insecta; order Diptera; family Drosophilidae; genus Drosophila; species Drosophila ogumai. Next base: position 4,447 of record JAEIIJ010014881.1, on the reverse strand, counting down.
CATTATACAATTTTGTTTTAAAATATGGAATTTTTTTCAGTGTGCCTTCGTGCTTCCACTAGCTGCAGCATTAAACTTTAATTGCTCCCATAAACCCCACCCTCTGCCCATTGTCGTTCTTCTTCCCTTTTGTGATAAAGCTGCAGCTGCATTTAATGAGGTTTTTGGCTGTCATTTCGACAGAACAGGCTTGGGGAGGGGTTTGGATGTAGGGGATGGCAGGCAGGGTCATTGACAGGGTGACAACTAAATGTAAACTATGGTCAAATGTCCCGACAATATGCCGAAAGGTAAACAAAGAACAATGTTTAATTAAATAATCCGGAGATTTTGGCATAGAGAGCCCTCTACCTCCAAAACTATAACATTAATCGGGTTGAGAATTGAGGAAAATTTTTCTATTGATGTTTAAAGAAATATGAAAATCACTAAAAACTTAGGTTATAAAAATTCAATCTCCCACAAACATGTTACTGATTTAAAAGCCATTTAAACCCCCTAAGTCTCGTTTCAATTCCAATTCAAAATTCCAATTTATATTTCGATCCTTCTCCTGTCAGCTGCCCATATAAACCCCCAAGCTTTCGTGTTAGCTTTGTTTCCTGGCCCTAAACTTTTCACCAAGTAACACGCGCACCCCTGCCTCCCCCTTTTTTCGCCTGACTTGTGACACAGTCTTGACAAATGCCAAGGACATTTCGAAAACTTTATTTTCCTAATGTTCCATTTTGCAAACGATTTATTTTTGGTTTACTGCCTGACTGCCAAACTGTTTTTTTTCTATATTTTCTTTTGTTATTGTGTGTTGGCTTTTGTTATTGAGCAATTTTTTAGGCAATTTTTTTTTACCTTGCCTGGCATTTTAATTTCGATTTCCATTTCCGCTTGACGAGCTGCCTGGCTGGCTATGGCCTTTAACCTTTTGCTTACGATTTTTTTTTTTTACCAAACTTTTGTATGCTGTTAACTACCTTTTTGTGGTTTGCTGCCTCCAGTCAAGGCCGAAACCAAGCGAATGAGTTCGAAATCAATGTGCAATGGCATTGAAATGGGGTACTAAAGCACCCACTACCCCCACCAAAACTCTTTTAAACTCTATGATCATTTGCAGCGGAAGTTCTAGCAAATGTTGAAAATATATATATTATATTTTATTGCTAATTTTTCCCTATATTATAGTAGTTTAAAACGATGTTAAGATCCTCCGCGTGATTACAGTTTTTTTTCGTAATATTTATACGGCTCGGTGGAATTTTATCTTGCCAGACAGACAGACACACACACCTTGAATGGCTGGTGTTTTCCCCCTACTATCTGTCTACCCTATATTCCCTTTCAGCGCCAATGCCCCCGTGTATCGTGCCTTCTCTGCATAAGATATGATAAAAAATGCGACCCGCAATACGAGAAAATGTCTACTATCTTTTCTTTCTTTAATTTTTGCTGATTATTGTCCGCAGAGTGAGAGAGAGAGAGAAATGATAAGCATGAGATATATGTTTAAATAATCATATTTACCCTCCGAATAACTTAAATAACTTCGTCTTGGCTTGACAAAATGTTTAAAATGTGTAGAAAAATTACATATTTTCTTATTTTAAAATTAAATTTTAAAAAACTTTTAAAATTAACGTTTTAAATGAGAGCATATGTACCAAATGTTTATTAATATTAAATATATCTAAACAAGGGATAATAAATTAAATTATTCATTTTTCTATATTTTTACAAGTTTTCCCAACATTATTTATTAGTAACTCGTAGTCTCATATGTTCTTTTTTTGCGCCGCCCATTCTTGTCCTCAAATTTCATCCCTATTTTCCCCGCAATTGAGTCGCAATTTACACGTATGAAGCTCATGCCCTTTCGCATATTTCTCATATTTCCAGGCCTCCCCTTAACACACAAACAATTTCTAATTCTTAAGCTCAATGACGCAGTTCATTGCGAAAAGACAAGAAAATTGACATGGCCGTGGGGCCCAACAGAGGAGTCATTTTTTGGCATTATTTTAGCTTTGGTTTTTTTTTTCTGTCAAGTCAAGAAGGAATAAATGTTGGCGCTGGTTTTGTTTGATAAGTGTTAAGGAGAAGGGAGCTCTGGGAGCTTTGTATGCCAAATGGAAATTGTGACTCAGTTCCTTGTTACTTCAAAAAAAACCTTGAAAAAATTGTTAATGAAAACCAAAAATATATATTTTACATGAGATTTGTTGCAGGCTGATTTATATTTTAAATAGTTTTGTATGCTCTTTAAAAATTAAAAAAATAAACATTAAAAACAAATTAAAGAGAAAAGTAAACTGCAAAAATATGAAATACAATTTGGAACACTCTTACTATTATCGTTGCGCATTTTTATCGCCATTGCGATAAGCACACTAATTGCCCTGACCATCGATTAGATATCGGGTTTTGGTACAGTTTTCCTTGCCTTTGGGAATGCGAAATGTATTTTTATATTTTTACAAACATTTGCTTTTGGCCCTTAGTTTTGCAGCTTTTCGCTTGCCCTCTTTCTAGTTCCTCTTTCAATGGCTTGGCCGAATGCCATTTTGGCATTGCACTTGTGTCGGGCTTAATATTTTGTTACTCATTCGAATGAGTTTTCGTTGTAAATACTACTTGTTTGTTATATATTTATATGTAATGTAATGAATTCAGCGGAAATGTTCAGCGTCCAGCTCAATGCGTCACCGTTGCATTCTGTTTGCTTTAATTAAAAGCCCGCCTCATTGTCACCTTTGTGCCTGGCCAATTTTGGAATTGAACTCTATATATCTACCCCCTATCTATATTTCATTTCATTTCGTTTGTCCGGCTCATTAATTTCAGTGCCAGTTGATTGATCGATTAATCGCTTGATTAGTTTTGTAGTTTTTCCTCGATCGAGCCCAATGTCAACTTGGAAATTCATTATCGCCACAACACTGACAACCACCAACTTCAGTGTCTCCTATCGCAGGTTCTTATCACTTCTGGTGTTGCCCCTGTTATTCGAATGCCTGGATGCAAATAGAGGAGATATCGCCATTAAGTCCCCTCCAAAGTACAGTCCTCCCCGCTCCGCTCTGCGTTCCTGCCCGCCTTCTTCACTGTATGGAAATTTGTTTTCTCATGCACAACACAAGTTTGTTACATTGTTGGGCGGCGCGTCGCGACGGTTGAATAACACCATACGAAACGCCTTGCATCATCTGCTGTCCGTCCGCCCGTCCGTCCAGTCAACGAACTGAACTCGTTCTCTTGATAAAGTGCAATAATTGGTAAATTTTTAAAGATTATTATATTTTAGGACAATTTTATAAGTAGTTAACTCCTGTTATGCATTGAAAACGGATTTCTGCAATAACTTTTTTGCCAAAAATTGTACTTTTATTTAAAAAATCACAAGTTGTAAGCCTCCAAGACCCAAGTCCCTATTTTAGCACTCCACTAAATAATTATTTCATTTTCTAAAAAAAAAAAATAAATTTAACAATGACTAACTACAAAAATGCTAACGGTCACAATCTGGTGACAAAATTTCCCCACTTCACGCTCGAAAACGAAACGAATAAAAAATCCAGCCAAAGCAAATTTACAGTTTCAGCAGAAGCAGCTAGCAGCAACAAAGCCAAAGCTGCTGGCAATATACATTGTCTAATTTCCAAAGCAATCAGCAAACTGCTTATGGACAATTGGCAACGCGGCGTATGTGCAACAAGCTCCGGCGATGAAAACATTTTACGTGATTTGCATGCACAACAACAAGAAAATAAAAACAAACAAAAATGTAAATGTTGTATTTTATTTAGTTGACTGTTAGTATATTCCTTTTTGTTAAATATACTTCGGATCAGACCCCCTAAAAAAGTTTATATGTATCAAATATATATTCTTGATATTTATTTTCCCCAATTATTAATAATGTTTAATATGTTCTTACAAATGATACGTTTTTCGGTCATAAATTTCATGTTAATTTGTAAAAATTTTTGTTAACAGCAATTCATTATAAAAAATTGCAAAAAATAACAAAATAAAAACGTGACATAGTTTTGGGTTTTAAAAATTGGTGTTGTCGTTGCATTGTCTCGTGTTGAAGGCTTTAACCCATGTTGACCCTCTAGCCATCTCGCTCCCTCGCCGTAATTGCCTCCCCTTCTTTCACTCACCTTTTGTCTTGAGTTGCCACACAACAAACACAAAAATGGCACCAATATTTGTGGTTTCGTTTTTGTGCGCCGTTTTGTGTTTTGAGTTTTTTTTTTTTTTTTTATATACCGCTTCGGGGGCTTGACAAATTTGAAATTTTAATTTTTAGCCGGTTTCTTTTCATGTTAAGTTTTTGTTGGGGGTTTTTCTGGCAAATTGTTGCTGCGATTGCTACACATGTGAGCTTGTACTTCGAGTTTAGGGTTAGTAATAGTACTTTATTGTAAATTAAAATTATTATTTTAATTTA